>JAGFNQ010004115.1:787856-896090 GCA_024364735.1 Boesenbergia rotunda | reverse complement strand
GAGTATACAAGAAAATATACAATGCAACAGTAACTTATACCTTCAGAAGGGTCTCCCGGAGAGTGGTTAGCGGTCCAGCCGAGACTTGCACGGGTGCCCCTCCTGGGGACCTGGATGTGTTCACCCTTCCTTTGGACAACGGCATACCCCGGTGAGGAGGAAGTCGTTGGACAACAGGAGCTTCAGGGGGCAGGCTAGAGGGGTCGGAGTCACCCTCCTCGGAGCTAGAACTCCCCTCAGACAAGGCCCCCTCAGTTGGAACCTCCTTCAACTGCACTGGGGGAAGGATTGCATAGAGGCCTCCAATGCTACGTCTAATTTCTTCTTTAGGCGGTCAAGTCTCATCCGATATTGGGTACGCAATACCTCCTTACCGTTCGAGACCTCGGCCGCGTCGGTCGGGGGAAAACTAGGAGCTGTGCCGACCATCTCCGGAGTGGCGGCTAAAGGAACAGGAGAAGATATAGGAACATGCACTCCCCCTCGGAAGGAGCAACCGCCTCCTCGAGCACAGAGGGAAGGGGGTCAGGGACCGCGGAGCACAGTTTTTTCCATTTAGGACCCAAGCCCTTTGGGAGTCACCTCTTCTGTCGACCAGTGGGTTGGACTGCCGAAGGGGCGATAGGGGGGAAGATGCCTCGCTAACCCCCTCGGGACGGACAACAATCAGGGGGGGGCCACCTCCCCAAGGAAGATCCGCCACAGGGTCAACCTGTTGATCTGAAGGCCCTCGGCTCACAACCGGTGGGGATGTGACAGTGGTTTCCACCCTCTCGGGCGAAGTCGTCCAACAGAACGAGTCAGCAGCGCAGGTGGTGCCTCAGGGACGGCCGGGGAAGGATTCAGCGCCGCCTTATTGGCCTCCTCCCACCTGATAAGTCGACCCATCACCTTGGCGAATATGACTTCCTCTGCAATTGACAAACAAAGAAACATCATTCAGAATTAACATGCATTAATCAAAAAGACAAACATACCGAGGCTGGAGCTGATTCGAGTCACTTTGGGGCTAAGGCCAGCCCGGAACATAAGATCCTTACTCTACACCAGTCCCAGGCCGCTGAACTCCATGCCAACGAGTGCATTCCTAGCACGCCGATAGGCAGGACTCTAAAGAAACTCCCCTAAAGAGGGAGGATTGATAATTACCATCTTGACAATCAATTTAGGTTTTTAAATTCATGTTTTGATCCCTTTTTGTATGCTTAATCTTGCATTTACATTGGGTTCCATGAGTTATTTCTATTTTAGCTTTGGATGCAAATCTTTTTATATTTGAGATGTTTTGACATTAAAATTTAAATATAATATTGTAGGCTTTGAATGATCACGGACCTAGATCAGATTGGATGGAATTTGAGTTTAGTCTTGGCTTTAATCAAGATGATCAAGCAATGGAGAAATATGGGTCGTCCAATCAAGACATGGGGAGATCTGAGCCATCTATCATTTTCTGACCAATCCGAGCTTAAGGTAGAGTAAATCAAGACCACAGATCAAGATCTAAAGTTTTGGTCCAAATCAGAAGTTATCTAGCCGTTGGATCAAGCTTGAGAGGAGTTTAAGCCATCCATTCAAGAGGAAGGGAAATCTATGCCATCCATTGCAGATCTGATCGATCCAATCTACGGAGAAGAAGATCATGACCATTGATGGAGATCTGAAAAGTTTGGTTTCAATCTGAGATGATCTGACCGTTAGATTAAGCGAGGATGATCACAGCCGTTCATTTTAAATTGGAATTAGTTAAATCAGAAACTTCTCATCAGCTCTCAGCGTCGCGAGTTCTTCCCTGTTCTTGGCGTTTCTCAATTTTCCTTCTCCGATTCGCGCGGCCAACATCAGATCCAAGTTTATTTCAAGATCTCGAATCATCGAGATGGGTTTCCGGTGAAGTTTGCTAATGAATCTCGTTGTGCAAAGGCTCAGGTGAGGGTTTCGCTGAGGAGCTCTGTTTCTGCCGATTCATTCCTTTTTGATCGTTGTTTTTTTTGGTGCAGTTTGCACTAACGGTCAAACTCGGGTTTTGATGTATGACAAAGTGGTTAAAGTTAGGGTTGTTGGTGTTTAACCTCTTTACTAAGTGTGCAGGGTTGAAAGACTTAGGACCAGACACCAGGCTGAAGTCCAGGATGGTTGAGTCCTGGCGGGAAGTCCAGTTGGGTCCGCGGGACCTGACAACTGGCTGAAGACCAAGTTGGTTGAGACTTGGCAGGAAGACCAAGGTGGTTGAGCCCTGGCAGGAAGTCCTGGTGGGTCAAGAAGTCAAGTAGAGCTGCACAAGGTAAGTGAGGTAAGTCACTGGAGGAGCGAACCAGTGAGGACGCGTTCCCCTTGAGGGAACATTAGGCGTCGGTTCGACCTAGGGCTCCATTTTGGAGACCCAAAGTCAGAACCAAGACAGCTAAGGCTGTTTTAACTAACTTATTATTTGCTGTTTTGGACTAACCCTGGATGCAGGACCGAAGGACTGTGTTTCTGCAGCTCAGAGAGCCTCAAAGGAGTGAGGCCGTAGCTGAGCAGGGCGCCCCGGATGTGTCGGGCGCCCCCAGAGTCAACCCAAAGTCAGCAGAGAGGTAAACGCCCCGACAGCCGCGCGCGTCGGGCGCCCCGCGTGTCGCGGGCGCCCCCTGTGCCACTCACTGCTAGCTGCCGAAGCTCGCCCTCGCGAAGCCAAGGAGATGAGGCTTTGACCGGTCAAATCGGGCGCCCCGCGCGCGTCGGGCGCCCCAGTCAAAGGTGATCCCGAAGAAGCAGAGATCAGCCTTGACCAGAGGGCTCGCCGGATCAAGAGCCACGTGGGGGGCGCCCCGAGCATGTCGGGCGCCCCCTGCCCTATATAAAGAGGCCTCGACCCTATTCTAGACAACACTTCTTCCAACGTCTCCAAGTTCTTCTACGCTCGCGCCTTGCTCCGGAAACGCTTCACTTCGAGCCGACGACGTCCTGCTGCCCCGAAAGAGTCGACCTACTCCGGACGTCGGTAAAAAGATAATTTTTTAATATATTTTATTGCATTTAATTACTTGAAAGTGTGGGGTTGTCACACTTTCAATTCCTTTGTACTCGCCTACTCTATCGGGTTACCGTAGAGAGTATTAGTGGATTGCCCAACGGAAAGGTCCGAGGGACCTGGGCCTTCGAGTAGGAGTCGCCGAAGGCTCCGAACGAAGTAAAAATCGTTCGTGTTTGTGTGTTGTTTTTTCGTTTCTTTCATTTCCGCTGTGCACGCTTTTTAAAGCACTTTGATTTTTGAAAAAGCACGTGATTCACCCCCCCTCTCACGTGCATCGATCCTACAAGTGGTATCAGAGCCTGGTACGCTCTGTATCGGTGCAACCACCATAAGAGCCGGGGGAAATCCAGTTTTTTTTCGAGTTTTGGTTTTTCGCTACACTTGATCTAAATTAGGTATTGTTGCCTAGATTTGGATTATTTTTTCCGTTCGTTTGATTTTACTCGAATTTGGTGCAACACCATTTCGAGTCACTCTCTCTCTCTTCTCCTTTCCTACCACACTACTAATCCAAGACCTAGTCTTGGGACAAGTTTTTGTGTGTCTATTTCAGATGGCCCAAGGTGAAGGCTATAGCACTGCTCGCCCTCCCCTCTTTAATGGGGAAGACTTTCCCTACTGGAAGAGAAGGATGGAGGTTTATCTGAAGACCGACATGGATCAGTGGTTTGCAGTTCAAACAGGCTACACACCGCCAATGGATGAGGGAAATAATGCTCCACTAAGGCCCGACAGATGGAACTCAGAGATGAAGAAAAAGGCTCAGACCGAGTTCAAAGCCCAGAACACCCTCCAGTGCGGACTTACCAAAGAGGAGCTAAACAGAATTGGACCAACTGACTCAGCAAAGGAGCTATGGGACAAATTAATTGAACTACATGAAGGCACCTCTGATGCCAAGGTAACAAAAAGGGATTTACTTTTAAATAAGTTATTTAATATAAAAATGCAGGAAGGAGAATCTGCAAGCCAACTCCACGCCCGGATCAAGGACATACTAAATGGACTCCACCTAATCGGGCACAAACAAGAAAACAGAGACATCATAAGGTATGCTTTAAATGCATTCCCTAGAAATTCACTATGGGCATCTATTATAGATGCTTATAAAATTTCTAGGAACCTTTCTAAAATTAATTTGGATGAATTGTTTTGTGAATTAGAACTGCACGAACAGACTAACGCCAAGGCCGAGAAAGGGCTAGCTTTATTTGCAGGTTCACCAAAGGAAGCCAAATCAAAGAGAAAAGTCCAAGAAGAACCTGAAGATGACTCAGGCTCTGATGAAGAAGAACAACTGGTGAACTTGGTAAGAAAAATGTTCACCAGAAGGAAGAACAAATTTTCAAAGAAAGATATTCAAAAGGTAATGAAGCCCTACAGCACTGAAGGTAAAAGCAAAATGATCTGCTTCGGCTGTAACAGAAAAGGGCACTTCAAACATGAATGCCCTTACAAGAAAGAGGACCAACCCACTAAGAACAAAAAGAAGAAGGCTCTTCAAGCCACGTGGGATGAAAGCTCGGACGATTCCGACGATGAACAACCGAAGAACGCAAGCTACCTCGCACTGATGGCAACCGGACCAGAATCGGACTCGGAGCAAGACGAGGATTCCGAATACGAGTCGAGCCAAGAGATCGGACTATTTTCAGACGGCTCTACTAAGGTATATTTAGATTCAGTAAATGAAAAGTTCTTTAAAATTATTTCTGTCTTAAATAAAAAATTGCTTGCATCTGAATCTAGAAATGACCAGCTCCTTAAGGAAAATCAAGACCTTAAGGAGCAATTAATTAATACCAGAACATTAACTGAACAAACTCAAACTCAAAAATTAATTGAGCTTGAAACTGAAAACTCAACCCTAAAGGGCGAAGTCCTAAAACTTAAGGATCTACTAGCAACTTTCACAACCCGATCCAAGAACCTTGACCTTATTCTTGGATCACAAAAGGGCATGTATAACAAATCTGGGATAGGATATAAATCGAGATCGTCCCAAAGATCCTTTATATCCTTTATCCACCCCCGCAAAAATCAACGAAAAGCGTGGGTTCCGAAAGCTTATCTAACAAAGCAAGTAGGTCAGAATCAATTTTATGTCCCAAAAAGGGACATCCATTACATTGACCCTAGACACCCAGTCTACAATTTAGGGGGAGGCTCCAAACTAGTTGGCACCTTAAAATCAGCCTCTGCCCAGGTGGGCACTTAGGATTAGCTTCAAAGTTAATTTGAATCTTGTACTATTTAGTACCAAGGTTTTCAATGAGTAAGTTAAAAGTTCAACTTCTTTAAGCGGCTTTGCCTAGAAAATGGTTGTTGCTCCAATAAGGCTTCGGCCAAAGAAGGCCACTGTGCCTCGCCATGGCCTGGAAGCCAATTATTGAAGTGTACTTTTAATTTACTACTTGTTAAACTTGGATCTAACACAAGGTCAAGTTAACTTTTCTAAACAAACTCAAAATCATCTCACAAAATCATAGGACTCCCTTGATTGATGACTTAGACCGAGTGAGATGAATAAGGATAACCAAATTCAAATTATTGATTGATAATTAAAATTCAAATTAAAATTAAAATTAAAATTAAAATTAAAATTAAAATTAAAATTAAAATTAAAATTAAATTAAAATTAAAATTCAAATTAAAATTAAAATTAAAATTCAAATTAAAATTAAAATTAAAATTAAAATTAAAATTAAAATTCAAATTAAAATTAAAATTAAAATTAAAATTCAAATTAAAATTAAAATTAAAATTAAAATTAAATTAAAATTAAAATTAAAATTAAAATTAAAATTAAAATTAAAATTCAAATTAAAATTAAAATTAAAATTAAATTAAAATTAAATTAAAATTAAAATTCAAATTAAAATTAAAATTAAAATTCAAATTAAAATTAAAATTAAATTAAAATTCAAATTAAATTAAAATTAAAATTAAAATTCAAATTAAAATTAAAATTAAAATTCAAATTAAAATTCAATTCAAAAATTAAATTAAAATTAAAATTCAAATTCAAATTCGAAAATAAAAATCAAATTCAAAGTCAAACTTAACATAACTCAAATTTAAAATTCAAACTCAAGTGTTTAAATCTTTTTAGATTTTTTAAAAACTCAACCTAGGTCTAAACCGTTTACTTAACTGTAGGAAAATAAATGGATCATTGACAGTGGATGCTCCAGACACATGACTGGGGATCCCACCAAATTTACAGAACTCAAGTACAAAAGACTAGGGACTGTTGCTTTTGGAAACAACGGTAAACTTAAGGTAATTGGCCTAGGCAATATTGAACTTGAGTCTGATTTCATAATAACAAATGTATTACTTGTTGAAAATTTCAACTTCAATTTACTAAGCATTAGCCAATTGTGTGACACTGGTTATAAGGTTAGGTTCCTATCCAATGAATGTCTGATCAAACACAATGACAACCCAAACATCACACTTAGAGGACTTAGGCACAATAACATTTATGAAATTAAGTTAACCTGTCCCTTAGAAATTGCCTCTTAACCCATAAGGATGAGACTTGGCTCTGGCATAGGAGACTTTCACACACTCACTTCAGAAAACTACCTAAACTAAATGGTTTAGTTAGAGGCCTACCAAAGTTATCTAACCTTGAGTCAACCTTATGTAATGCTTGTCAACAAGGAAAACAAACTAGGTCAACCCACAAACCAACTAATCAAACTCAAACCAAGTCAATTCTGGAATTAATTCACCTAGACCTATTTGACTCACATGGGGTTAAATCAATTAATGGTAACCTATACTGCCTAGTAATTATAGATGACTATTCAAGATTTACCTGGGTAAAATTCTTAAAAAATAAAGATGAAACGTTTGATATACTCACTCAATTTTGTAAATTAACAGAAAATGAAAAAGGGATTAAAATCAAAAGACTTAGGAGCGATAATGGCGGAGAATTCAAAAATCACAAATTTAATCAATTTTGTCTAGAAAAAGGTTACCATCACGAATTCTCTTGCCCTAAAACACCTCAACAAAATGGAGTTGTAGAAAGGAAAAATAGAACACTACAAGAAGCAGCTAGAACAATGCTTAATGAATACAACTTACCTAAATACCTTTGGGCTGAGGCTGTTAGTACAGCTTGTTATGTACAAAATAGAATAACTCTAATTAAAAACCTAGGAAAGACCTCCTTTGAAATCTATTATAACAAACAACCTAACATTAAATACCTTAAAGTATTTGGATGTAAAGTCTATATCTTAAACACTAGAGAACACTTAGGTAAATTTACTTCTAAGATTGAGGAAGGTATCTTTGTAGGTTATTCCCTTACCAGTAGAGCCTATAGAGTTTATAACAAAACTACCCTAAAAATTGAAGAAACTACAAATGTAAAATTTGATGAAAAATCTGACTCAAATAACTCTGATCAAACCATCTACCAACCAATTGACTTTGTTAGATCCAGTACTGACCCTGATGAAAGGCAAATTGAGGACCAAAACGATGATCTAACTGAACCCACACCTGATACTGAACCTAACCAACCCAGAACAGTTCGAGTTAGCTCAGCCCACCCAACTAATCAAATCTTAGGTGATCCAGAACTAAGGGTTCAGACTAGATCAGCTTTTAGGAACCTTAGTCAAATTGCCTTGATTTCAAAAATTGAACCCAAGTCTATAGAAGAGTCTTTACTTGACCCTGATTGGATCATAGCCATGCAGGAAGAGTTAGCCCAATTTGAACGTAGTCAAGTCTGGGACTTAGTACCCCTACCTAAAGGCAAGAAATTTATTGAAACTAAATGGGTCTTTAGGAATAAACTTAACGAACAAGGAGAAACAGTTAGGAATAAGGCTAGGCTAGTAGCTAAGGGGTTTAGCCAAGTAGAAGGTCTTGATTATGATGAAACCTATGCCCCTGTAGCCAGACTTGAATCCATTAGAATGCTCTTAAGTTATGCAGCCCATAAGGGATTTAAGCTTTATCAAATGGATGTTAAGTCAGCCTTCCTAAATGGCCTAATTAAAGAAGAGGTTTATGTAGGTCAACCTCCTGGTTTTGAAAGCTTAGAACACCCTGACTATGTCTTTAGACTTAAGAAAGCCTTATATGGACTTAAGCAAGCCCCTAGGGCCTGGTATGAAAAATTGTCTAACTACTTAGTATCTAAAGGCTTTAACCAAGGCAAAATTGACCCAACACTATTTGTTAAAACTCTAAAAACTGATATTTTTATAGCTCAAGTATATGTAGATGATATAGTATTTGGCTCAACTAACTCAAACTTTTTACAAGATTTTATAACGGTAATGAAAAATGAATTTGAAATGAGTTTAGTAGGTCAATTAACTTTCTTTTTAGGGTTACAAATAAAACAGACTAGTGAGGGTACTTTTGTCTATCAACAAAAATACACTAAAGAATTACTTAGAAAATTTGGAATGGATAGTGCTAAAGAAATTAAGACACCTATGGCTACCAATCAAACTATAGATAGTGACACAAATGGCAAACCTGTTGACCTTAAGTACTATAGAAGTGCTATAGGAAGCCTACTTTACTTAACTGCAAGTCGACCTGATATTCTCTTTGCAGTTAGTATGTGTGCTAGGTATCAAACATGTGCTAAAGAATCACATCTAACCCTAGTTAAAAGGATATTTAGGTATCTCAAAGGGACAAAAAATTTAGGAATTTGGTACCCTAGAACAGCCCAGTTTGAACTTATTGGATTCTCTGACTCAGATTATGCTGGCTGTAAGTTAGACAGAAAAAGTACCAGTGGTGGATGCCAACTTCTAGGACCCTCACTAGTTAGTTGGTTCAGTAGAAAACAACATTGTGTTGCCCTATCCACCACTGAAGCTGAGTATATAGCAATGGGTGAATGTGTAGCCCAACTACTCTGGATGATGCATACCTTAAAAGATTTTAACTTAGATTTTAAGAAAGTCAAAATTTTTATAGATAACCTAAGTTCAATCAATTTAACCAAAAACCCAATCCACCACTCTAGGACCAAACATATAGAAATCAAACACCATTTTGTCAGAGATCATGTAAATAAAGGAGAAATTGAACTTAACCATGTTGAATCTAAGTCTAATCTAGCTGATATATTTACCAAACCACTTCCTGAATCTGAATTTAGCAACTTGAGAAGGTTAATAGGAATGTGTGTTATAGACTAGGACTGACCTGATAAGCTTAAGTTAACTTTTTCAGTTTGTGAGTTTAAAAACATGGATTTTTCGAACTTGTTTTTCAAAGTTTATTATCTTTCAAAATTTAACTTAAACACGGACTTTTCAAATGTGGTTTTCAAGAACTTTTATTGTCTTTCAAAATCTGATTTTCAAAACTGGCAGACTTAGCCTAAGCTTGACCCCTAGAATTGCATGAACCTATAGTTTTAGGTAGCCGCATCTCACAAAACACATAAGATTAACTTGTTTGTGTTTGCAAAAACATAGAACGGTTGTGAGATGCATAGGACTCTGCCTGGACTTCCGAATGCTTAAGTCAGTGCATCACAGTAAGTCTGGGCGTAAAATACCTACGTTACAGTGATCAAGTCAAGTAGTCTTGCACTAAAATCTGAGCTAGACATTATTACTTGACTTGACTAACTCAGTGAACACTACTATCATCTAGATAGTTAGTCATTAACTAGAGTTAGACATATGAAAAGGGACCACAATCATTACTTGGTCCAGGGGGAGCTGAGGTCAAAATATTTTTGACAAAACACATTTGAAAATTTTGATAAATATTGATCCCTAAAAATTTTTTTAAGATTGATATTATATTTTCTGAAGAAAAAAAATCTTTTTTGAAAGAAATTTTTTTTAAAAGCTAAGTTAATAAATTTAAGACTAGTTTCTTTCTAACACTTAGCCTATATTTCTACTCCCTTAAAAGTTATTATGCTTATATTCTTTTTGATGAATGACAAAGGGGGAGAGTAGGGTTAAAGCTTAGAAAGTAGGGTTAAAGCTTAGAAAATTCTATTTGCTACTTAATTTTGCACCATGTACTTTCATGCTTATTTTTTATTTACTTGCATGTATCTGCTAGTTTTTTCTCTAACTTTAACCTAGGTTGTCATTACATCAAAAAGGGGGAGATTGTTGGTGCAGTTTGCACTAACGGTCAAACTCGGGTTTTGATGTATGACAAAGTGGTTAAAGTTAGGGTTGTTGGTGTTTAACCTCTTTACTAAGTGTGCAGGGTTGAAAGACTTAGGACCAGACACCAGGCTGAAGTCCAGGATGGTTGAGTCCTGGCGGGAAGTCCAGTTGGGTCCGCGGGACCTGACAACTGGCTGAAGACCAAGTTGGTTGAGACTTGGCAGGAAGACCAAGGTGGTTGAGCCCTGGCAGGAAGTCCTGGTGGGTCAAGAAGTCAAGTAGAGCTGCACAAGGTAAGTGAGGTAAGTCACTGGAGGAGCGAACCAGTGAGGACGCGTTCCCCTTGAGGGAACATTAGGCGTCGGTTCGACCTAGGGCTCCATTTTGGAGACCCAAAGTCAGAACCAAGACAGCTAAGGCTGTTTTAACTAACTTATTATTTGCTGTTTTGGACTAACCCTGGATGCAGGACCGAAGGACTGTGTTTCTGCAGCTCAGAGAGCCTCAAAGGAGTGAGGCCGTAGCTGAGCAGGGCGCCCCGGATGTGTCGGGCGCCCCCAGAGTCAACCCAAAGTCAGCAGAGAGGTAAACGCCCCGACAGCCGCGCGCGTCGGGCGCCCCGCGTGTCGCGGGCGCCCCCTGTGCCACTCACTGCTAGCTGCCGAAGCTCGCCCTCGCGAAGCCAAGGAGATGAGGCTTTGACCGGTCAAATCGGGCGCCCCGCGCGCGTCGGGCGCCCCAGTCAAAGGTGATCCCGAAGAAGCAGAGATCAGCCTTGACCAGAGGGCTCGCCGGATCAAGAGCCACGTGGGGGGCGCCCCGAGCATGTCGGGCGCCCCCTGCCCTATATAAAGAGGGCCTCGACCCTATTCTAGCACAACACTTCTTCCAAAGTCTCCAAGTTCTTCTACGCTCGCGCCTTGCTCCGGAAACGCTTCACTTCGAGCCGACGACGTCCAGCTGCCCCGAAAGAGTCAACCTACTCCGGACGTCGGTAAAAAGATAATTTTTTAATATATAGATTGTTGCACTTAATTACTTGAAAGTGTGGGGTTGTCACACCTTCAATTTCATTTGTACTCGCCTACTCTATCGGGGTTGACCGATAGAGAGTTTTAGTGGATTGCCCAACGGAAAGGTCCGAGGGACCTGGGCCTTCGAGTAGGAGTCGCCGAAGGCTCCGAACGAAGTAAAAATCGTTCGTGTTTGTGTGTTCGTTTTTATAATCGTTTCTTTCATTTCCGCTGTGCACGCTTTTTAAAGCACTCTGATTTAAATTTATAAGTCACGTGATTCACCCCCCCTCTCACGTGCATCGATCTTACAAATTAGAGCTGTAACCTTACCATCTTTGTGTTTGATAAACAAGGTATGGTCCGAATTACTTTGTTTGTACCCAAAATCTCTCATGGACTTCGAAAATCATCCAAACCAAGCTCTGGGAGACTGTTTTAGGCCATACAAACCAACATCTCTTGGGTTGTTCTTCATGCCAGGAGGTATATCCATGTATACTTCTTCCTCCAAATTTCCGTTGAGAAACACATTCTTCACATTAAGTTGGTGCAAAGGCCAATCTTTATTCGCTGCAAGTGAAATCAGGATTCGTACAGTATTGATCTTTGCTACAGGTGCAAAGGTCTCCTCATAATCAATTCCATGACGTTGTGTATATCCCTTGGCAACCAATCTTGCCTTGTATCTATCAATAGTTCCATCTGCATTAAGTTTCACATTAAACACCCAACGACATCCTACACTCTTCTTTCCGACAGACTTGTCTACTACCTCCCATGTAATATTCTTCTGAAGAGCCTCCAATTCTTCATTAATTGCCGTTGTCCATTTTGGATCTTTCAATGCATCCTGCACATTACTAGGAATAGATACAGTAGATAATTGATTAATAACAAGTACATGTGACGTAGAGAGCCTATGGTGAGATATAAAGTTAGCTATTGGGTATTTGACTTGAGCTTTGATGTATGGTTCATATTGCCTTTTAGGAACTCCCTTAGTAACCCTAGGTTCAACACTTCCTACACTAGAAGACTCATTAGAGGTTGAAGGTACCTGAGATGGATTATTCTGAGCGAGATCCTCAGTTGTTGATGTAGAAGGGGAAATATCATGAGTTTCAGATACATCTTGATTATATGCGTCTGTCACCTGAGGAAATTGATTTCCAGGAACTAAGTGGTCAATTGTCTGCCCATTTTCTACTGCTATGGGAACAATCTCAGCTATTGTAGGAACTTCAAATTGTTCTTCTAAGTGCTCTAATGCTTCAAACACATCAAGACGAGGATTCTCTTCACTACCATTCCTCCCCTGAAGAGAAGATTGGGAAACTCCCCCTGAGTAATATGGCTCGGATTCATGGAATGAGACATCAAGAGAAATATGCATTTTGTTAGTGAGTGAATCATAACATCTGTACCCTTTTTGAAATTCTGCATAACCCACAAAAATACATTTCTTTGCACGAGGATCTAGCTTGCTTCGTTGTGGTGTTGGTATGTGAACATAAGCAGTGCACCCAAACACACGGGGCTCTAAATTAGGCATAGGCGAGATGGACAAAAAAGTATGAAGTTTTTGATGAGGATTCTTGAACTCAATTACTCGTGAAGGAGTGCGGTTAATAACATATGCCGCCGATTTCACCTCTTCACCCCAATAGGATCTAGGTACATTCATACCAAACAAAGTAGCCCGAACAACTTCTAACAACTGTCTGTTCTTTCGTTCTGCTAAACCATTCTGTTGAGGAGTACCAGAATTAGAAGTTTGATGACGAATTCCGTTTGACCGACAAAATTCTGACATAAGGCTATTTATAAACTCTCCACCATTGTCAGTTTGAAAAACTCTGATGGATTGTTGGTATTGTGTCGCCACCATTTTGTAAAAATCAATGAACGTTCCAAATACATCACTCTTGCGTTTCAGTAAGGACACCCAGGTCATGCGAGTGCAATCATCAATAAAAGTTACATAATACCGAGCTCCAGAAAATGAAGGAATTTTTGCAGGACCCCAAACGTCGGAGTGAATCTTCATAAAAGGAGAAGAACATCTATTAATACTTGGTGGATATAAAATACGATGACTTTTAGCCAATTCACAAATGTCACAATGAAATTCTGAATCATTAACAACCGAAAACAAATGAGGCTGTAACTTCTTAAGATAACCAAAAGACAGATGTCCTAAGCGACGATGCCATAACCACACGTTTTCCTTTGCATTCTCAACTCTTGTGACTTGATTAGCTTGTCCTAAAAGATGCTTGTAGTTCTCTCCCTTTTCTGTGAGATTTAAGTAGTACAGTTTCCCCCTTCTAACACCATAACCAAGAATCCGCCGAGTCAGAATATCCGGAAACGCACAAAAAAATGGGTAGAATGTCATAGTACATGCAAGTGTTTGAATGATTTGACAGACATATAATAGGTTATAAGATAGTGATGGAACAACTAAAACAGATTCAAGAGTTAGGGTATCAGATAATACAATAGAGCCTTCTCCACTAACCAAGGTTGGAGTACCATCAGCAGTAGAGACAAATTTTTGAGGGGAAGTTCTAATACTTCTCACAAGGTTAGGGTCATTTGTCATATGATCAGATGCACCTGAATCAATTATCCATGTACTATTCAAAGTAATTGTACCATTCATACCTGGTTGTGCTATATTAGCCGAAGCACCATCATGATGTTCATTCCCAGTAGTAGCAATGGCAGCCTTACTCGTATTCTTCTGTGGCTTCTTGGTGAAGTCCCACCAATCAGGATAACCAATCACTTCATAACATCTCTCCTTGCTATGGCCTAATTCTCCACAAACATCACACTTCTTCTTTCCATATGGATTTGATTTATCTGTAGACGACGAGAAGGAGGACTAGAGAAGTTTGGTGGAGTAACTTTTCTACTTTGAACAGCCAAAACAGACAATTCTGTAGATATAGAACCTCCCATAGCCTGCTTCTTAGATTGCACCTTGCGGATGTAAGCATAACTCTGCTCCAATGAAAGTTTAGGTTCCTTGCATAGAATCTCTCCACGTACCTGATCATATTCTGAATCTAGTCCACTTAAAAACATATGAACACGCAATCAAGACATCATTGAAGTTTCATGGACAATAGCAGCAACATCATTATTCTGAGAGATCACCCTTTGATCAATCTCTTGGAACATGGCCACCAATTTGTTGTAGTAGGTCGGAATAGGTCGACCATTCTGCTTTGCTTCAAAACACTTCTTATTCAAATCAAAAATTCGAGTTTCATCAGAGTCGTCATAAAAAGTTTTCTCCACAGCTTCCCAAATATCTTTTGCAGTAGGAAGACGAATATATCGATTTATAAGAGAGGTCTCCATGGAATCAATAAGCCAGCTTTTTACCCTTTCATTATCAGTGGCCCAAACTTCATATTCTGGGGAATTCATAAGGGGTTCAATTTTTGCGCCAGTTAAATAGCCTATCTTTCCTCGTGCTCCAATACGCATCTTCATAAGTGGAGCCCATATGGTGTAGTTGGATTCATCCAACACAATTATTTTAGGAAACACAGAGTTGTCAAGTTGTGATCCATTAAGAAAGATGATGAGAAGAATTCAGTAATATACGCTGCTGCAAATAGTTGTCTTCGCAGATAATAAATACCTCCAGAGGCAAGGTGTATGGATGCCTTTAGTGTCTTCGCAGTAAGCCTTCTCGGCGCTCCCAAAGCGAAAGGCTTTTCAAGAGAAGCAGATCTTCCAGTCGCTTGAAGAAGAAGCCAAAGAAGAAGTTCAAAAAGAAGACGCGCGAAGAACGAGTAAATGGCGTAGGGTTGGAGGCGCCGAGGCAGTAAGGGAGGTTGTAGCAGTCGGCTCTGATACCATATAGAGAATTTAATTGTGTTGTGTATTATTGATTCCTCCCAAAGGGGATATATATACAAAAGGATTTCTTGTCTTGCAAGAAATAACATTATAATCTACCTAAATTAGGATATCCTAAATATACAACTTCCATACTTAACAATATACAACTTTTTTCTATAAATATGACAAGGAGTATGTTAAAGTCTAATGACATGCCTAAGGAGTTTTGAGCTAAACTGTGGCATGTGTTGTGTATCTTTCCAATCGATCTTCAACAATGAGCTTGAAGAATGTAACACCCGAAGAAGCATATAGTAGGTGGAAGTCAATTGTATTATAATTACGAGTATTTGGATCCATTGCATTTGCAAATGTCCCTGAACAAGAAAGATCCAAGTTAGATAATCAGCGTCAGAAACTTATTTTCATTGGATATGATGAAAATTCAAAGTGGTACAGATTATATAATCCACCCAAAGGAAGTGTTGTGATGGGTAGAGATGTAAAATTTAATGAAGGTGCATTATGGGATTGGAGGTCTAAGGAAGAAGAAGGGTCTTATGACTTCCTTACTTTGATGTAGAACAAGAAATTCAAGAGGAATCTATTCCACCAACAACTCCACATGTACCTGGGTTATCAATCGCATTGGGATCATCTTTAGGAGAAAAGACTATAAAATATTGGTGTTTTGATAATATCTACAATGAGACTCATGCTATTGATGAAGTGAGTTTGTTTTGTTTATTTGTAATTGTTGAACCTTTGAGTTTTGAAGAAGCAAAAGAGGATGAGAAATAGAGAGGAGCCATGGATGAAAGCCATTGTGAAGAATGATACTTGGGAGTTAATATTTCTTCCAAAAGACCATGAGACTATTGGAATCAGATGGGTGTACAAGACAAAGAAAAATGCTAATAGAGAAGTAGAAAGGGATCAAACACGACTTGTTGCTAAAGGCTATATGCAAAAATAAGGTATTGATTATGATGAGGTATTTGCTTTAGTAACTCGATTGAAGACAATTCGCTTGTTGATATCTCTTGTCGTTCAAAACCATTGGAAGATTTATCAATTAGATGTTAAATATGTTTTTCTTAATGACTATCTTAATGAAGATGCTTACATTTAGGGGTGTCAAAAATCAACACAACCCGACGACCCAACCCGAATCGACCCGAAAAAAATCGGGTTCGGGTTGAAAATTTTTGGGTTCGGGTCGGGTTCGGGTTGATCCGAATTTAATGTTTAGTGATTTTTTGGGGTTAAATCAAATTTTATTTTAAAAATTAAGATATTTTTATGTATATTAATATCAATATTAGTATGATTATGATGGAGTATTGAGATAAAAGTGAAGAATTATAGAAAAAATAGCGAAAAAGACGTTTTGAATCGATTTTTTCAGGTTATTCGGGTTGGGTTCGGGTTGATCGGGTTGGTCGGGTTCGGGTTCGGGTTCGGGTGTTTCGGGTTGAGTTCGGGTTCGGGTTCGGGTTCGGGTTGGGAGTTTTAAAAAAAAAAATCAACCCGACCCGACCCACCCGAATTGACACCCCTACTTACATTGAGTAACTTATTGGATATGTGGTTAAGGGGCATGAAGACCATGTCTTGAAGCTAAAGAAAACACTTTATGGTCTTAAATAGGCGTCAAGTGCTTGGACCAATTGATTTGACAAGTATTTACAAGAAAATGATTTCTTGAGATGCACCTACGAGTATGCACTCTATGAAATAAGAAGGTCAGAGTTTTTTATTTGTTTGCATTTATGTGGATGATCTCATATTTATTGGAAATAATCAAAAAATTATTGAATAATTCAAGGTAGCCATGAGTTATGAATTTGAGATGACTGACATAGGACTCATGACATATTTCCTGGGAATCCAAGTAAATCAAATGGAGGATGAAACTTTTATTTCACAAGAAAATTATGCAAAAGAGGTTCTTAAGTTAATCCCCTATTCAATTTGAAACATAATTATCCAAAGTAAAGAAAGGAGGAGAAGATTTATCCAACTACTTTCAAAGGTCTTATTGCGAGCTTGAGATACTTGACTCGTACAAGACCCGACATTTTATTTACAGGTAGAGTTGTGAGTCGATTTATGGAGAATCCAACTGAGTTTCACATGTTGATAGCTAAGAGAATACTTCATTATATTAAAACTATTCTTGATTATGATATTCTTTATTCACCCTCAAGCAACTACAAGTTGAGGGATTATTGTGATAGCGATTTTGCGGGAGACATTGTTGATAAAAAAACACAATTGATTTTATATTCTTTTTGGGAAATAATGCAATTTCGTGGAGTTTAAAAAAGCAAGCTAGTGTGACACTTTCCAATTGGGAAGCTGAGTATGTTGCAGCTATGTCTTACGCTTGTCATGCTATATGGTTGAGAAGATTGTTAAAGGAACTTCATTTGGAGCAAGAAGATGCTACAAGGATCATGATTCATAATAAGTCATGATTCATGATTCATAATAAGTCAGCTCAAAGTTTATTAAAGAATCCTGTATTTTATGAACGTAACAAGCATATTGACACAAGATATCATTTTATTGGAGAATACATTATAAAGAAAAAAAAGTTGAATTTGAGTATTTAAAGACTATGGATCACATTGTTGATATTTTTACAAAGCTACGCAAATTTGAAGATTTTCAAAGATTGAGGTTCATGCTTGCTTGGACTAAGAGCATCCACAGTGGTAGGAGCTCCTCCGGAGCTCCTTCGTTGCCACATATACGCCACGTCAAAAGTAATAAACCTCATATATCTCTCCACTATCAATAAACCTCTCAACAACTCCTTCATGGGTCCCACACTTTTTCACTATATATTTTTTATCTATCTTCCATATTCTACAATATAGATAATGGACATTAGGAGGAATGCGAGTATTTTGAGAAGATTGATTTTCTTCCGTATTCGAAAAATTCAAAAGATTTGTAAACGACGTATTGAAATTTTCATCCATCTCGAATACAAACAGAGAATGAAAGATAACAAGAAGAAATTGAGATGAAGGGGAATGAGAAATTGAATGAAAGAATGGAAGAGTGAAATGTATATATAGAATTTTTAATAATTAAAAATTAAAGATTAACCGTTGGACAACGGTCAAATTAACCGTTGATACACAACGGCTAAATAAACATGATATATATTTTTTTATTAAATATATAATAAAATTAATTCATTTTATTTAATTAAAAAATTAAAAAAAATAAAAAAATGACAAAGGAGCAGCTCCGCACAGGCGGAGCTGCTCCGTTGTCAGGGATCAATGGGAGGGGGCTCCTTGACCATTGCCACCTGGCAGTGGGAGCTCCGAAGGAGCTCCCACTGTGGGTGCTCTAAGGAAGATTCAAGTTTAAGGGGGAGTGTTAGAATAAGAATTAAACTTGAATGCTTGAACCATAAATGTTTTATGTACACAAACTAAGTGAAACATGAAACATGAATTTTGTAATTCATATATCTAGATAGAGTAGGTTCATGTATATGGTCTAGGGGTTGCTTTTAAGTAGTATAAATATTCATGTAATGTGAAATTGCAAGAGAAATATTTTTTCAATAGAAAGTCATTATACTACTACTCTTTTCTTCCTAGAATGACTTTGAGAGTCCACCACCTTCCAACATCTTATATGTGCTTTCTTTTAGTAGTACAGGGGACTAATTTCATCAAATAGGTTTAACTCGAAACTCTCAACTTGACTAATTATGTTTGGTTATCGTAATGCATCATGCTTTACAAGAATAAGATTTCTCAATAATTGAACATCGTCCAAGAAATCTCTGAACCAGTATCCAAAGCTCACAACCCAACTTCTTAAGTGGCATGATAATTTGCTTAACAAACCTCCACGAAATAGTGCAACCACATAGTGTAAACATGTAACGAACAGCGCTCAACTTGCTTGCAGTTTCAACAATGTAACTGGCATTCTTTATATCGCTCTCCTTCACATTTTTCATCCAAGTAAATACACAGCTTCTCCACTCCACAAAATTTATCACTGTACAAAATTTATTTTTTAAAATATGAAAAATTCGACATGTTCACTTTGTTCCGTCAACTCTCCAAACAAAGGAACAGTCGAACCCTTCATACGCGTCTCTGTGCAAGTGATGACAAGAAGCCACATTACATAGCAAGTTTGGGATCCAACAGAACTACATTCAAACAAGAAATAAAACTCTTTTAACCCATAATCAACGTATCAAGCTGTAGCCTCCTCCACTCTTATAAGATTCAGAACATATCATCTTTTAAAAATTCCCAGCCGTCGTTGTCGGGGACAGACGGACTGTGAATGTCACTGCCGGATTGATTGCTTCGAAGGGGATGTTTAGGCACCATCACCGTGATGTTGTTGTGAATCGAAAGGTTGTCTGTGCTACGTTCGAGCTCAAGTGGCAGGTCCAACGACGAGTGTTTGCTCCTGCTGTGTGATGAGCCTGAAGAAGCAGACAAGCTGGAAGGTATCCCTCGCAGAGATCGACCTAAAGGTAAACCACTATCGAGTCTTTCTTTCAGCAGCATAACGTCTTCACAGATGATAGCAATTTCACCTCTGAAACAGAAGATCAATTCTTTACTATCGAAACCACATGGTCATGGGACTAAGAAATATAAAACTACTCTAAACTCGAAAACAATTCGGTTTGGGATGGAACGAGGTATGCCCCGAATTCCACATCAAACTTTCGTCAAATAATAATTTGTAACGATACGAAAATGCTTGCATATTCAAGTGCATTTAAAAAGAAAAATGCGAGAAACCAAACTTACTGGAGTACATCGACCATGCAGCCACGATCCATCAAAAATTCCTTAAACTGTAGCAAAGAAGTTGAAAAGAAATGAAGTGAAATTCAGCTTTGTTTATTTCTCAGAGCAGTATATGATCTTGCAATTTATTTTTATGCTTGAAAAAAAGATTACCTTGGAGTTCTTTTCCGCTTCTTCTTGCAGCTTTTTCGACTCTTCCACTATAGAAGCCATGATGACCTCCTGTTCGCTAAGAACCCTCTGAGCTGCAGCTTCCTTCTCAAGCTTCTCTTGTTCAGATGCTGCGATTTCCTCATTCAAAGCAGTTATGCGTGCTGTGAGGGTTTGATGAATCTGAAAAACAATTAGATTTCATACATTCAGTTTTAGTTCTATAAGAAAAGGAGTTGCATCCTGCAAGATATATAAATTTCATTCCAAATTCAAATATGGCTCATTATTTTATTACATGGAAATAGTTAAACAGAGTATTATCTCAATTTAAAATGGCGGTTAAGTTGAACAAACAATAGAATGATTAATGTGTTTTATAATTATAGAATACTATAATTTCCTAAGCAGCATGGGTGTGCATCAGCGCAACTTTAATAAAAAATAAAGCATAGGTGTGCATTGGCGTAACTGCAATTAATAAACCTCAAACAACTATAAAAAATAAAACATGTATCAGAGATTGCACTAAGAGTTAGTTTACTAGGATGGAATGGAAAATATGATGCGAGTAAGGAACACAAAAGATGCACATGAATGATGGAGCTCTTCATATGTAATTTTAAAACCCTCTCTCCCAATCCTAGTCTATAAATAAGATATTTTTATTTTTTTTTGTAAGGAAGGATAATGAATGGACACTACCTTTAGTTCCATATAGGGTAGAAAATTTCATATCAATAAGATTGCAAATATTAAAATATGAAGAATCAAGTATCAAGAGCAAGGGAACACTATCCCTCATAGCTATTTAAGGCACGAGGCGGCCAAAAGCACATAGGTGCTATGGACCTGAGCACAGCACAAGGTGAGGCGCAAACGAAATAAGGCGCTCTGGGTATAAATTTTTACAATTCAAACATATATAGGAAATTTCTGCCAAAATATTTCACTAACAAAACTATAGTCCATAAAATATTAAACAATAATGTAAATATAAAATTCACTAGCAAATAAATACGTTATGCACTTAATTCAAATATCTAAATCATCAAAATCTTCCTCAATCATATCATTATCATTAGATGTTTCATATTTGTATAAATTCATGTTTCCTCAAGACCAATTTCTTCCTCTTCAACATAGGGCACACGTAAGGCGCAAGGGCACAAGAGGCTCGCCCGGCTACGGCTTGCGCCTAGGCACAACAAGACGAGCGCCTTTAATAACTATGCTATCCCAATTGTAAAACAAGATAACATGTACTAAAAGCCATCATTTGCTATAGTCAAAAAGCGTATTTGGTTCATTTAAACCAAACAAAATTAACTAAAGCTCTACATCAACACTTACAAGTAATATATTAGATAACACTTACAAGCTCTAAATCAACACTTATAAGCTAGTAAATATGTTAAACATTTATTTTTTCAGGCGACAAATATTTTAGATAACAAAAGAAATATATTTTTTAAAAATATTTTAATACTATCTGCGTATATAATCTGCATAAGTATTTTTTTTAAACTTTGCTAGCAACATTTTTAAAAGTACATTAACCTATGTATTATTGTTATATTCTCCTTTTCATATCTATAATCAGTTGAGCATATTACTTGTAAGTGTTAACACTTATTTTTCAAGTGACAAATATTTTAGATAACAAAAAATGTATTTTTAAAATATTTTAATACTATCTGCATATATAGTCTGCATGAGTATTTTTTTCTTCAAAACATGCTGGTAATATTTTTAAAAATAGATTGATCTATGTATGTATTCGTGTTATATTTTCCTTTTCATATCTACAATCAATTAAGAAATATAATGAAGGGGGAAAATGCATAAGTTTCCATTGTAAACCAAATCAAAAACATAATACCGATGTTGGCACAGAGATTTTAGTAAGAACAAAAAGTATAGAGCCTTGATTGAGCGTAGCAATAAGTCTTTCTATCTTCTTTTGCAACTACAAGCTACAAACAGTGAATCATCTTGCATGAGGAGTAATGAGCTTATGTTAAACAAAAAAATAGAAGATTGACAATTAAAATATTAGGAAAGACATTGTAAATATAAGATGCCATAGATATGTGACGGAACATTGAATCTTGGAATGAAATAATTTTCCATTAGAGGTGCCTTGATACTGGAAAAGTTTAATCATAATAGAAAAGGGATGCACTGAAAGAGATTCAAGTAGCCTAACAAACATATATACACTTAAAAGAAAAGTGTCAGCAATTAACCTCCTGGATCACTGAAAGAGATTTATTCCTTTCATTTGACAAACTGAGTAGTCTGGACTGGAGTTCTTGGGCTTCGGTAGCTAATATAGCTTTCTCACCATAAATAACTCCACCAAGCTACAAAATAAAGCACAAATCTAAGTAAACAACAACTAGAAATAAATAACCTGAGTACAATATCAGATTTTGCCAACAACCTTGTCATTTTCTTCCTTTGCATGTACGACACTTATCTTAAGTTCCTCAGCCTTTGAAAGAATATCTTCGCCAGTATCAAAGGCTGCATCTTTAGCATGCTTGCTCCTCTCCTCAAGAAGCTCCACATCTCTTATCAAATTACCAGTTAATTCCACAGCAGATAACAGACTATCCTGCAACAACTTTCAAGTATTAAGGCAATTTGAACAGGATGTATATTCGGACAATACCTCTTCTCTTGCTAACCTAAGATAGAAAAGTAAAAGTTTACAAGAAATAATACCAACATAAAAGCTGATAATTCAATGCAGAAAAACAGAATATGGTGGCTAAGCAACAAGATCAAAAGTTAAAAGCATGACTTCAAATAAGAGGCCCCATATTAGAGAAACAAAAAATGTAAAGCCTTCTATTACGATGAGGACAATTAACTATCACTTGAATGAAGCATTACCAATGGCTCATGGCATGTTAAATTATTTCTTTACAAAAGGTTAATAATACCAAGGTAACAAACATTTTCCGACTCCAATACATTAAAGAAAATTGACTATAACTACCCAACTAGAACTTATCTAGTCTAGACACTAGAGTTCATACAACCTCTTGTAGAGAACATTTTCTCAATGGTCAGCAGAAACAGTGAGTAAACAGAAGAATATAAAGAAATAAGATTTTTACCTTTTTGTCTTTAGCATCAGAAATCATACCCGCAAGCAATTCAATGTCAACAAAATGACCTGATCGTGTAAGCAGAGTTGGTAGATTGTCATTAGTAGGTAGCAACCCATTCTCAGAAGATATGAATTCACTGGCACCCTTATCAGAAAACTTGAAGAGTGAATTTTCAGATGCACTTGTGACAGTGGCAAACTCACTGACAGCATGGCCCTCAGAATCCTCTATTTCATAAGCTTTAATATCTGGACCTGAGGTAACGTAATCTAAAACAGCATCATATGTTACCAATTCAGAGTTGTTCAGAGCATTCAGAGTCTGAACTGGAAATGCAGATTGTTCCATGGAACCATCTAAAAAGTAGCTCCCACCACTCATAATTTGCTCCTTGGCTATGGAATTCAAATCGATATCCAATGATTCCAATTGCGGATGTTGATCAATAGAATTCAAATTGATATCCAATTTTTCCAATTGTAGATGTTGATCATATCTAAATGTAGTGATCGAAGAATCTTGATCACATAATGCTTGAGCATTCTCATGCATATCATCAGATGCAGTATGTGATTTTTCAATTGATGGTTGTATGACAGGTTGCCCTGAAGGACATTCATCTTCCTGTACAAGATTGGAACTACCAAGGGGAACAATATCTTCCTGGCTTATATCATTAGGAGCATCCACAAACTGTTCAAACAATGGATTTGAAGGAAGAACTCCGCCATGGTTTAGATCAAGTTCATTCTCTTTAACATTTCCTTCAGAGCTGGAATTTGTATTTACTTCCTCTAAAGCATTAATATCAGATGTTGGATACTCCAGTTCCCTTGAGTAATTTGCAAGGCTAACCTGTGGATCTCTAGCACCTGTTTCCACAATGTATGATGGCCCAGAATTAACAGGGCTTGAATCACAACTCGAAACTGTATTTTCCCAAACAACTGGATCTTTGCCTAACAGATGATTTGTAGTTTTGTTCTCTTCTCGATGTTCACAAAACATAGGCTGCTTATCCTTTTCAGCTGCAGAATCAAACAATAGTATAACTGACTACACAAAAACAGCAAACTAGTTTGGAAACCAGTATTATATCCAACAAAAGATTTTTTTTCCTCAACACAATGTTTGCAGGACAGACAATAAAATGGTAGAAAAGTAAAAAAAAAAAAAAAAAGATAAAACTAGCATCATAACACAATTTAAATTATATTAGTAATTAGGTCTATACCTAGAAAAGAATCAGAACTAATAGCAGAAAACTTATAAATATCAGCCAGAGAACAAAAGAAACACTACTTGAAGTTGAGGCATGAGCCACTTCATTTGCATCTGGTAGAGTGGATGATGCTTCGTGAAAAGAGGCAATAGATGGTAGAATTTCTGCAAGAATAGATTCAGCTGCAGCATCAACATCACTAGGATACTCAATAGCAACAGCTTTCAATATTCGCAGATCAACCTGTAAGGATATGAACAAAACATACATAATGTTATGCAATAGTAAGATCACTAACTAGCTTTAATACCAGAGTTCAAAATATAAATTGCTTGCAATTATTGAAGAATAAAGGCAATACATAAAATTAAAATACAATCACGTTCCAAAATAATCTAATCAATTCCAAAAGTAAATCCATTGCCAGCTTCAAATGTATTTGATCAAGAACTTAAAAGCACACCTTTAAAATAATAATTTTTAACAAGCATGACATTTGTTATGCATTCATTCAAGGGCAGGGGCACATGAAAAGTTGTGAGGTCCAATGACTCACAGACACTTTGATTTCAATATATCGTACCAAGGGCATTGCTTTTAGAACCCATACAAATTATCTCAAAACATTCATGATTTATTTTTGCACCAATGGAAAATTTTCTTCCTCATCAAGTGTCTTCATAGTAAATTAATATAGTTATTAACTTGATGATGAGATCAAAAAATTGAAGCATGATAAGATGAATAGGGCGCAAAATGTACAAGCACATTGGGATTAATGGAACACCTAAAACAACTGAAAAATTCAACTATAGGGCACAATTTCTAAAATACAAGAGCAAATCACTTGCATGCTATACTCAACCTATAAACATTATCAACCACCATTAACCAACCTAAGAACTTAAATTATTCAGTAAACTTACTGCTTAGATGAAAGAATTAGTCATTTACTTCCAAGCTCCCACCACTGGCCCAAAATCCTTAAACATGAATTTAGTAGTAGCATTATTAGCCCAAAACTCAACACGTGGAATTAAACTAGACAATCACACTCTCCATAAATTAAGGCTTGATGTCCTCATCAATACTCAAAGTCTAACTCATAGCTTAGAATCACCAACGATGACCCACATTTGAAACTTGATGGGGGCTCCACCTGATACATCAGCAACTCTTATCAAAATTTCACCATGCCTAAAATTAGAAATGCTCCAATACCATTTGTTATGATTTCCTTAGATAAAAGTAGCGACCCATTAACTTGTTAGATTCAACTACTAGATCAGAATGCTTAAACCCAACTTAATAATGGTGCACCTATCTTATCTTATAAAGCTTCTTTATTAGACCACAACTCACCATATGAGACCAAACTTGGTGTTATAAGAGTCAAATTATGATGATCTTTGATAAACTCAGATAGCTTTTCTGTTGCTTTAAGAATTTTTAGATTCTCTTCAATTAAAACACTTTATACAATTAAAATGCATTTAGGATATCTCATAATTTCAAACTTCAACAATTCCATCCAAGGGACGTGGACGAAAGAAATCACAATGAATGGTAATGCACAGTCAAAGAAAGTGCTCCAAAACCTGCAGCATTTTTTTCTTCTTTCACCGTATGATGGATGATTCAACAAATTTCATACAATGGTACAAATAATAAAGATAATACCTAAACATTATATTCTCGAGAAATATACAACCTATCTAAGTATGACAACAAAAGATGCACATCGCACAGGGCTAGAGAACGCAAATAGACAGGAAACCGTTGTCTGACCTGTGGAAAAATCTCTTGCAAAGATGCAAAAACCTCCTTGAAACCCATGTATCGCTCAATCGCAAACCACCCTGCCAAAATAAAAAACCTAGTGAACAACAGATCGTAACACAAATCAAAAAACAAAGAGGTCAGAAAAAACAAAAATCAATTCCGAAGAGGAGGACAAACATCGGCAGAATAACCAACCGATCCACCAATAAGGGTAAACCAGAAACCGAATCTACGGAGAAGGGAAAAAATTGAAGGAGGAGGAAGTGAGAAGAACGAACCGGATCGATCGGTATGATCGTCGGCAGTGGGCGACGGAAGCCCTTCGAGTCGAACGAGGAAGAAATGAACCAGCACGACGGATGGATTAATGATTAGCTGGACTCTTAAGCGCTAAGAAAAAAAAAATGGGAAATCTCTTCAGCGAACTTCGACCCATGCTGGTACCTTTGTCGTCACTGGAGAAAATAGTCACATCTGAGATGGGCCCCACGCAAGACCCCAAAAATGGATTTATGGACTAGAAAAAATGCTTAAAGTTTTGCGTCCCCTCGTTTCTGACCCAATCTCCGATCGCGTCTCAGTGGCCTGCGGTGCTGCCTTTCTGCCATTTGTACGGCTGATATTTTATTTTCCAGATTTTATTAAATTTATAATAATTAGTTATTTTTCCAGAATCGATCCGATTCGATAGCTCGCCGCCCGGCAGCAGGCCGCGGCCCGTCGCCGTGTCAACCTTCGATTCGTCCGCCGCGGCCCGGTACAGTGAGCCAGCTCCCACGGTCTTGGCGCTCACTTTGCGTTCCCCCGTACGCCTCTCATCTCATGGCGTCACGACGCTGACCTCTGCTTCGCCTTCCGCCCTCCGTGGCTCCATCTACATGTCCAAAGGTACACCGGCTCCATCTCATCCTGATCCTCCCCCTCCGGTTTATCTAATCTCCATCCGGAAGAGGAAGAGGCGGCTGCAGCACGATGGCGTGCTGGCGCTCGATTTCCTTGCTCCTCCTGTTTGTTTTGGCCATGGCGCTTCATCGCCAGCAGCAGGTCAATCTCTCTGCTCTTATTACCTTTTCTTATGGTTAGCTCGTATGATTTAGTTGCGATTTGGCTGATGGAGGATTGATTTCATCTAATCGCCTTCCCGATCGTAATCGACCGCTGCCGATTCGTGCTTCCTGGTCTCCGTCGATGAAAGGGCTGGATTTCTATGAGCTTGGTTTTGGTTCCTGGAGACAATCTTGTTTTTTTTTCTCTCTCTCTCTTTTAACTTTTCCACACAGTTTCTTTGCTAATCGTTTGAAGAAAATTAAACATTTTTTTTTCATAGTTCCATTAAAAATATTTCAAACTTGCTATCGTCGACGGTGATTGATGACCTTGCTCAGCTTCTGCTTTAAGAAATCGAATCAGAAATCAGACTCTCACTTTCCTGAATGAGTACTCTTTTACAGGTGATGGCAGCTAAACCGATGCCTCAGCTCAGGTCAGAGTCAAAGATCATTCAGGTGCCCAATCTCACTATTCGACAATGGTTCTAAATAGAATTCTGTTAACAGAGGATGATTCTTCTATTTTTTTATTCTCTCTTACAAGTATCAGATATTGATATTCCTTGGTTGACACAGGATTCAATCATTGAAAAAATTAATGCTAACCCTGAAGCTGGATGGAAAGCTTCCATCAATCCTAGTCTCAAAAACTATACGGTGAGCTCTCAAGCTCAATTTTAATGAGTCAGATGGAACTCTGAGTCTCATAAATCTGTAGTTGCTTACTTTTCATGGTTCCTTTTGTATAGATTGAGCAATTCAAGCATATTCTCGGGGTTAAGCCTATGCCTTCCAATGAGGTGATGGTTCTTCCTACAAAGACCTATCCGAAATCTTTAAACCTTCCCAAGGAATTTGATGCAAGAAAAGCTTGGCCCCAGTGTAGCACAATTGGAAAAATACTCGGTCAGCTGTCTTTTGTTGTTGTTGTTGTTGATTATAAGATTTTATTTATTGTTTTAAAAAAGTTGCATACTTCTGTTATGAGAAACTAACTGTTTTAAGCTGTTGCAATTATATCGATGGATTACTGATCAACTAACAGACCAGGTAAGTTGGCTCATTTAATCCCTCTATTGTTTGGCTTGAGACAAGTTAAAATATGTGAATTTCTTCACGGACAGGGCCACTGTGGTTCGTGCTGGGCTTTTGGTGCCGTGGAATCACTTTCTGATCGTTTCTGCATTCACTTTGGCATTGTAAGACCTACTCCTTTTCTTTTGAAATAAAATAAAATAAAACACAAGGCATGCTTTTGGTGTAGTAGAAGCTGATATAAACAAGGCATGCTTTAAATTTGCAGAATATTTCTCTTTCGGTTAATGACCTTTTGTCATGCTGTGGGTTTTTATGTGGATATGGCTGTGATGGAGGGTATCCTCTACGTGCATGGAAATACTTTGTGCGCCATGGCGTGGTTACTGATAAGGTAACCACCTTTTTCTTTCAACTCTAAGAAATTTCTTTCGTGACAATGTTTCTCTTTGTCTAGTATGATTTTTCCTATGTATCCCTTGTTTTAAAGTTTTCACAATCAAATTGAACACAAGTGCCACATTCCTAAATGCTTTGACAATCAAAACGAACACAACTGCTATAGTCTTAAATGCTTAATGATGTGCCAAATACTATAATATTTCTGATATACAGTAGAGAAATGGAAATTCAAAATGTGCAAATTCTATGAATTTCAAGTGAGAATAAACATTAATGGGAGCTTAAATAACAGGACTTCCATTTGTTGTTGTCTCTACATCATCTGTATATGTTAAGGACTTCAAATGTAGGATGAGAATAGTTTTGAGGATGAACAACCTAATTAGCTAGCCGATAAAATAAATGAATTTGCCCATTTGAAGATAGCAATATCTTTACCCTTATTCTTTCAACTTTACCGAATTAATTCATGTTAAAAAAATCACTGCTCTTAATATATTGGGTCAAATTAATGTTTGAGGGCATTGATATAATAAGGATAATTAGACGAACACATAGGACTTGTTTCTATATCATTCCGAGTTTTCTAGGTTTATCAGCCTTTTTTGACCAGTTTCGGGAAAAATCTATACATGGGCCTAAAGAGCTTGAAATGATATGAAATCAGATTCTATATGTTCGTCTAGTTCTCCTGAATATATCGACGCTCTCAAATATCAATTTAGCACACTATATTGAGAGCAGTGGGTTTTTTTAGCACGGATTAGATTTTTCGGACACATTCGTGTTCAAAAAATCACTGCTCTCAATATAGTGTGCCAAATTGATATTTGAGAGCATGAATATAATTAAGAGAACTAGACGAACGCATAGAACCTGATTAATCATATCATTCTGAGCTCTCTAGGTCTATTAGTCGGTTTTGGCTAAAATCGGTTGATTGACCTAGAAACCTTAGAATGACATGGAAATAAGTCGTATGTGTTCATCTAGTTCTTCTAATCATATTCATGCCCTCAAACATCAATTTGGCATATATATTGAGAGCAGTGATTTTTTGAATACGAATATGCCCGAAAAATTTAATTTGTGTTTAAAAAAATCATTATTCTTAATATATTGAGTCAAGATGATGTTTTAGGGAATAGATATAATCAGAAGAACTAGATGAACACATAAAACACATTTCCATATCATTCTGAGCTTTATAGGTTCATTAGCCGTTTTTGACCGTTTTTGGGAAAAATATGTAGATGGACCCAGAGAGCTCGAAATGACATAAAATCAGGTTCTATGTGTTTTTCTAGTTCTCCTGATTATATTCAGACCCTCAAATATAAATTTGGCACACTATATTGAAAGCAGCGAATTTTTTAGCATGAATTAGATTTTTCGAACACATTCGTGTTCAAAAAATCACTGCTCTCAATATAGTGTGCCAAATTGATGTTTGAGTGCATGGATATAATCAGGAGAATTAAACAAATACAAAGAACATGATTTCATATCATTCTGAGTTCTTTAGGTCTATCAGTTGGTTTCGGCCAAAATCGACTAATGGACTTAGAGATCTCGGAATGACATGGATTCGGTTGTGTTTGTCTAGTTTTCCTGATTTCATGCCCTCAAACATCAATTTTAATAACTATATTGAGAACAATAATTTTTTGAATACGATCTTTAAAAACAAAAAAAATCAGTCTATTTAAAAAATAATAATTCGAATTGATTGCTACTGTAGCTATTGATTGGAATAAATGCGGAGGGGGTAAAATGGGTATAGGATACTAGTAATTTTGAACCTTAGGTACGTGATTTGGGTATTTAGAATACTAACTTACGCGGTTTGGTAATTTGCTTTAATTTTCTTATAGCATCAAAGGTTGGTTCCACCCTAGTTTTGTGCAAAATGAGAGTACGAACTGTTTTATTATATAACTCTTTTTCTGTGACAACCTTAATTTGCTTGATGTTACAGTGTGACCCCTATTTCGATGACATTGGATGTGCTCATCCGGGATGTGAACCTCTATATCCAACTCCCAAATGCAAAAGAAAGTGTAAAGTCGATTACCTCATCTGGCGGGAAAATAAGCATTTTGGTGTCGATGCATATAGAGTAAGCTCGAATCCAGAGGATATCATGGCTGAGATCTACACAAATGGTCCTGTGGAAGTTGATTTCACAGTTTATGAGGTATGCCATTCTCATAGCCTCTCCCTTTTGGTTTGGTGCCACTTGATCATTTCTATTCTGTTTCGATAACCTTACAATCTCCCCGGTGCTTAGGATTTTGCTCACTACCAGTCAGGAGTCTACAAGCACCTCACAGGTTCCCCGATGGGTGGTCATGCCGTAAAGTTGATCGGATGGGGAACCAGCGAGGAGGGTGAAGACTACTGGGTCCGATCATAAACCATCTACTTCCTGAAACTCTACTGTTTGAATAAAACATTTCTGATTTGCATTTCTTCTTTTCCTCAACGTGCAGCTTATTGCAAACTCATGGAACACAGAATGGGGTGATGTATGTGCAAAATTAGATGGATGAAAATACCACTGGTTTCGATTCTTCCTTTCGACTAACTTATTGTTTGGTCTGTGCAGGATGGTTACTTCAAGATCACAAGGGGAAGTAACGAGTGCGGGATCGAGGAGAATGTTGTTGCGGGGATGCCTTCGACGAAGAACTTGGATATCAAACATGCTTCTGATGATTCAGAAGGTGATGCCAGTTCTTAATTCCCACTTCTACCAAAATGGCAATATATGTACAAATATATTTTGGTGATGTTAAACCTTAAATCTAGGAGTAGGACACACTGTTGTTTGAATCTGCCATTTATATTATCAACATACTTAGCAAATCACGTCCATTTTATTATTACTGATTGATTAAATGATCTCTCTGATGTGATATTGTAGGAGTAAAAATGACCATAAGAATGTTTAATCCCATATGATAGATTCAAATGACAAATTTTGAGTAGGAAACTAACCTTGTAATTAATTGCAACTACTGATTGTAACTAATCTGATCCACCCAACCTCTGGAAAATGAGAGAACACTAAGCGGCAATATAATTTGTCTATAAAAAAAACTTTTTTTCTCTCTTATTGGATAGAAAAATATACTATTCATATACGATTAAGGTTTAAAATAACCCCAAATAGACTATATTAGGTTATGTGCTCAAAAATATAAATTTTTTTTACTTAACATATAAGAAGCTAACTTATAAAAACGATTAACGAAGTTTTTTTAATCTCGGACGGCCAATTCAGTTCCACGAAATTTTTCATCGACCGTCAGGATAAATCGAAATGTACTCGCGGCCATAACAGGCAAACTTATAGACACTACACAAGGTAGAAAACCTAGTTTTGGAATCAAATTAAACTTAAGGAATATATGAAATTTTCACTATATTTATCGTAAAACTATTTTCAATAGCCCAAATTATAGCAAGATTAAATATCAATTATCACGTCATGGATATACCTGTCCGACAAATAGAGAACACCTCGGCCTTATGACAATACAAGATGCAATCTAGATACGTAACTACATAGTTGTACAAGTACAATAAGATACAACTCATACCACTGGAATAAAACACACCACACAAAATAATAAAATATATCTCACACGGTTGGTATAAACGTAACAACGGAAGATAATAATAATATAAAATTGAAATCAATTACGTGCCGACACGGCTTAAACAACACAAGTACCATAACCAAGACAAAATACCTAACAAGAGTCAAAATCACATACAAGTAAATTATTACACAAAACAAATCCGAAAAAATCAAAGTGCAAATTTAAACAAAACAACATAATATGGAAAGCTCTCGACATGAAGCGGGATTGACGGGCAAGACCTCCAAGCGACTTTAAGTATTATATATCTGAAACCTGAGGAAAGAAAAATAATAAAAGGGGTGGTGAGCCCAAATAACTATGTGAATAATAGAAATAAATAATACATGATATAAGTATAAAGAAAACCAAAGGATACAGTTAAATGAATAATAAGTCCATAATAAATGAACAGTATGTCCATAATAAATGAATATACCATAACTGATCGACCAAGTATTGTATAATGAACACTAATAAATGAGGATATGCCATGGAGCTGCTTGTAACTACATGAGCAATATCTAATAGCATATATCATGTATAACTATGTTTAGGTGGTAAAAGGTAAATCGTTCGTCCCCAGCACCCCCGTCAATCCGTCCCAGGGCCAACACAGAGGAGATAAATCACGAGGGCTACTAGCCCGGATATTATAGCTAACGCGTGAGGAAGGTGTACATACCGACTTTGCCAGAATGCATAACTATGTCTTGCACATACATCATCTATATATCTCAATCAGATGCAACATATCACAGGCATATATATATATATATATATATATATATATATATATATATATATATATATATATATATATGTGTGTGTGTGTGTGTGTGTGTGTGTGTGTGTAATATCTCCAGCATATGCAATACATCACAATGCACATTCAAAGTCACTCCAACACACTACTATAGCTACCACGACATATGTGTGACCGAATGGGTAGGACTGTAACAACTGTACACGATTCTAGCTACTACTATATCTGAGTGGTCGGTCGGGCACGATACAAAGTAGCTATTTAGCTACGGGCTGCAGGAGATCACTCTACCACGTATAGTCGCGTGGGTAGCCCAGGGGTGCAACAACACATAATAATATCAAGCCCATGTTGGGCCTAATATGATTCCATATCAGGCTCACCGTGAATTTTATTCAGCTCGATTCTTCGATTTAAACCCGTTGATGGTGCAATCTATTATTTATTTTGACTGTCTGGAAGTGTTAAAATGAAATAAGAAGAATCGATAAAAAACCTATGCTTGGATTGATACGTAGGTTTTTTTTTGTCGAATCTTCGATTTAAACCTATTGATAGACCTAGAGAGCTCCAATTGCGCTAATTTTAATTCCTATGGATTCTTAAGATTGCAAGGAGTTCAAATATTTTATCTATTATTTATTTATGGTGTCTGAAGGTGTTAAAATGAAATTAAAAAATCGATAAAAGGTGGGTTGTCTTACATTCTAACAAGATCGATCTTTTAGCTAATCTCAGTGGCTATTGTTGTACATTTTACACCGATTTGCAATTGGAAGTAGAAAAAATTGAACGTAAAAATTCTATTTTGATTAGATAATGATTGATCTATAATTTTTTTCTTCTCTCGTGCTCGCAATGAATCAAAGTTTCATCTCTTACAAAGTTATTCTCATAAACGTTCTTATGATTTTGCTAACTACACTTTATTTTGTTTATAAATAAAATAATATTTTTCTTCAAAAAAGTGTTACAGATGATTTCTGTTTGCTTTTCCTACTGCAAATTTTATGTGTCTGTGACTTGATCTTATGATTCAAATACTTTTCTATCTTTGCCAAAAATATAATTTTGGCTCAGCAAAATTACCTTTCTGTTCATTGTTAACTTCAAATTGCAAAATCTCAAATGAAACAAATTTTGAAAATTTTCAGATTTAGTGGTATTTTTATTTTCTCTTTTAAATAAGTTAGATGTATACTCATATCAGGGCCACGTTGGGCCTGATATGATTCCATATCAGACCCATATTGCCTAATATATATCATACCAGGCTCACGATTTTTCTTTTGGCTAAGATACTTAGTTAAATTTTAAATACTATGAGACTCACATTGTGCATGCATGCAAACATAAAAACAGAAACAAACAAGAAGAAATGAAAGAGAAGAAAAAAATAAGAAAAAATTTGTTTTATCAAAAGGATAGAATAGGAAAAGAATATAATTGAGTGAGATATTTGATAAACATGAAAATAATACGGCAATTTACCAAAGGGCGTACGTAACAATTGAAAATTACCAAAGGACGTCCCATGGTTTCTATTTTACCAAAGGGCGCAACCATTTAAGTGAACATCCTATTATACCCTTGGCGCCACAAAATGTCTTTTCCATTCCCATTTTCGAGGCATCCGAACCACTTTTGCAGTAAAATAATAATATGTGGTTCGGATGGCAAGGTAGTAGAATTTTTGGTCATTCTCTCTCTCACCGCAACAACGTAAATGGTATTGTTGAAGGAGGACATTGTGCGTGCCTTAGTTGTGCTTTAGTTGCTTGCTCATCCCTCGAATCCCTCCGCCCAACCAAAATCTAGGCTCCTATACAGGAAAGTGGTAGTGTGTGATCCTGAGGCGGCTTTAAGTGTTAACGTTGAAGTTGATACTGCTCGGCACTATCAAAGTAGGATTTAGAGTTTCTGCAGGGTTGATTTTCATCATAATGGCAGGAAAAAGGTCCGTGGGTGGTTCATCGTCTTCTTCATTGGCATTAATCACCAAGGTATGTTAGTGATAGGCTTAGGTAAGAACAACATAGTTTGTGAAATTGTTTATACTTATTTTTGGTGAATAAATTTGTAATGTAAAAAAACTGTAGGGTTCAGATGAGTTTGGGAAAAAATTACATTGGTGCAGTGTTTTAGGTCACTTTAAACATTTTGTTGAAGCATTTAAAATTTTAAATGATCAACACATTGCGAAGATCAAAGAGTCGCCCTTCAGTATTTTCTTGGACATTCAAGAATTGCAGCATATCCGGGGAATTTTGGTTAATATATTTGAAAGTTGGGATTCAACCTCGCAAGTTTTTAAATTCTCAGGTAATAGTTTTAATTATGAATTATAAACAATATCTATAGTAAGATAAAACTTGGATATAGTTGGCCTTAAATGATTGATATTTGATAAATTTAAATGAGTGAATTTAAGGTGAAATTCACTTCAGGCCCTCGGTAGGCCTGAAATGATTTTATTTCAGGCCTACCGAGGGCCTGAAGTGAATTACGTTGTGCCTGAAATGATTCATTTCAGGCTCACGTTGGGCCTGAATTCAATTCATTTCAGGCCCAACGTGGGCCTGAATGAAATCCTTTCAGGCCCAACTGGGCCTGAAAAGAATTCATTTCAGGCCCAAAGTGAAATAAGTTGAAGCCTATATTGTTGATGATAACTAAATATTTTAATTGTTTCAGGTGTACCGGTTGCGTTCACCAGACGAGATGTTGCTTTGGTACTGGGTATAGTGGACCGTGGAGTTTCGGTCCCTATTAATTCAACTAAAGCATCGGGTGACCTCTATCGTACTTACTTTTCAAAAGAAAAGCAACCTACCAAAACAAGAATTGAGGACTTACTTAAACATTATTCTAAAAGTGTTGAATCAGAGGATAATGTGTTATTAGTTTGTAAATTATATATTTTGTATATATTTGTTTGTGTTTTATTTTCGTCTAGTATATATAAGGTCCCTCTAGGGTTTGTAGATATAGTAGATGATTATGACAATCTTGGTAGATTCAACTGGGTGGAAGCTATCCATAAATTTTTGTCTCCCCAATTACCTAAGATTGAGGAATTATTTTCATCAAGTCAGGGAAACCAGAGGACCACCAACCTCCCTTACGTAAAGGGATTTGTTGGGCTTTTGGCAGTGAGTAGAATTAACCTAAATTATATTTTATAATATTTTACTATCATTAATGTTATTGTCTGGAAAACTTTGTGTAGGCATGATTTTTGGAGCATGTACCCATTAAAAAACCATACAATGTTAAGGACCCCGAATAAATAAGTGGAGGAATATTCCTTCGCATATTAGTAGGGTGAGGGACCTTGTCAACCAAATCAGGTCCGAAGAGGTAATTATTCTAAACTGTGATCTATGTTAGTTTGATATAGAGGCAGTAAAATTTGTGTACTTGGTAATTGACAGGTGATTGTTGAAATAATTCCTAACCTACATGAGAACACATTGTTTGAGAACCTTGAGATTGGGGATGACATTCCACGGGCAATGGAGACATCACAAGGACATGACACAGAAGATGTAAGGTCATGTGGTGAATGCATTCTTAAAGATACCCTAATCAAGGAGCTAACAGAGGAGAATATAAGTTTGCATGAAAGGGTTAAGGAATTAATTTCAATTATTGAAAAAAAAAGGATGGAGGGTCAAGAAAGTTATCCTGTAGTCAGTCCTCTTTCTGATCCAGTATCTTGTAGAACAAGGAGAGGACGTGACCGAACTCGGTATGATTACAGGGATACTCCAATTGAGAGTGCAGTATGACACCAGCTATTACATAAGGGGAAGCGGAGAAAGGAACAAATATAAAATGTCATAGACAAGGGAAAAAGGAAACTTAGTGAGAAGGATATGGATGAAGCAAGAGAAACCATTACTGTAATGGAAGTCATGTCTGAAGAAGATATAGAGGAGGAAAAAAGAAGGACCTCCGAACTATACAAAATGAGACAACAAGACATTGATGTATGTGAATTATTTTCATATAAATTACGTCAAATTTATTGAATTTGATCATTAATTAGTTTGGTCTAAATTGTATCGATGTAGTTTGTGAAGAAGCATTTTATAAAGTCGAAGAAGAAAAATCAAGATAAAGAAGTGGCCTACGTGATAAATAAATTGGAGAACCTAAAGTAAGTTATGAAATATAGTTTAGTTAATATATTTGGGGCTTTAATATATAATCTTATCAATTAACTTGGCAGGTTGGCTAATGAATTTATCTGGGAGGATGCACCCTTTGCTTTGAAATTGCATTCATTCTTACAAATCCTCATTGGAGAGGTTTTTACAAAAGGCGAGGTCATTGATGCCTTCTGTAAAATGTTATTTAGGGGAGCATCCACATCTGATAGGCCATACAACAAGCCAATATATTGTTCAACCTTCTTCACAGTAAGTGATGTAAATTAGTATTAATTAATAGATTGTAGAAGACCTACTATTATAATGTGGTTATTAATAATTTTGATTTTGAAACTTTTTAGGCTTCAATAAGATCGTCAAGAAAGTTTTCCCTGCAACAAGTGATGAAGACGGATATGATAGAACAAGGGTTTAGATATATTTTAATACCTTTGTGCAGTGATAATACACACTTTCACTTGTTGGCGGTGGATACAAAAGCAATAACTTTCATTCATTTAAATTCTCTTGCTAGTGGTCGTAAATATAAGCATGATTTTGACTCAGCGGTGAGCTACCTACCTTTATTCATATATATGTTCATCATTTGGTAAAAAATGTCATTGAAATTCATGATATATTTGACAGGTAAAAAAACTTAAACAATATACTCGCGAGGAACTTACGGCTATTCATCCATATCTACAAAGTCATCATCCCTTGGACAAATGGCCCTCCGTCAGACAAAAATGTCCCCAACAAGAACATAGGTCAGTAAGTGAGGAAGAGTTTGAAAATTTTAAAATCATCAAAGTATTTTATTACCCCACTTATTGAAATCAGAAATACTGTTTGTTATTTTCAGCGTGGACTGTGCCTTCTTTGTTATACAATACGTCCGATGTCTCCTATACGATGAGAATATGGATTTCAAACAAGGAGATATGACGAAAATGAGATTTGATCTGACAGTAAATATTATGGGAGACATGTATTGTAAAACATGAGACTGTCAATCTCTTGAAGTAATGTTGTAAAAAAACATCCTTTGCTGGTGATTCAGCTCCATTTGTATAGAAATTGTGTAATTTGTATGAATATAATTTATTGTCCAGAAAAACAAAACAATTGTGTGATGTCGATTCACATCGAGTTGATGCAATGTAGTGTACCAACTGATACGGTAAGAAAACATAACTCATAATGATTTGGACTAAGTTTACACACCAGAAATAACATCTCTTTGGTTAACTCTAACTACTGATATATTTTCAATGTATCGAAGGTCCATCAGTGGGTTTCTGATACATAATTTGAAAATATGACTTAATGGTCTCGAAGGAATTGAAAATTGGTATGCATTGTTTATTGACTTAGTAAGCTAGATTATCTCTACCATAAATTTAAAAAACTTGTTTCAAATTCTAAAAATTAATAATTAAATAAAATTACAGGATTTCGTCACAACTTGTAGATAAATATAGAATATTAATCTATAAATCATTATTTTATTTAATGCCCAAGGTGAGAATGAACTTAACTGATTTCAGGCCCACGCTGGGCCTGAAATTAAAACATTTCAGGCCCACGGTGGGCCTGAAATGATTCATTTCAGGCCCACGTCGGGCCTGAAATAAAAACATTTCAGGCCCAAGGAGGGCCTGAAATAAAAACTTTCAGACCCAAGGTGGGCCTGAAATCACTTCAATTCAGGCCCAGTGTGGGCCTGAATAGGTCCATTTCAGGCCCAGGGTGGGCCTGAAATCAAGTGATTTCAGGCCCACCGTGTGCTTCAACTGCGAAAATTTCAGGGTCTCCGTTAACCATAAAATACTTCTGATTTAAGTTGGTGGATAATAAATTTGTAGTTGTATAGGTGTAATACGTTTATAGAACATAACTCATAAATATTGGTACTTAGTGTGCACATAAAAACCCACTGATATACCTAAAAACCTCCTATTGCAAACTACTGCTACAGCATTGGTGATACAGGAAGATTAGAGGTATGGGCACCCAAAATCTCATCTCCTAGCTCAACCCTATCTACTAATATAGGGTTTTCAAAATTCCAGATATGGGAGGTCCATCAGTGAGTTTTGCTCAAAACTCACTGATATACCTAAACCACTCCTATAACAATGGTGATACAGCAAGATTTGAGGTTTGACCACCCAAAATCTCATCTCCTAGCTCAATCCTATCTACTGATATAGATTTCTCAGAATTCCAGATATGGGAGGTCCATCAGTGAGTTTTGCTCAAAACTCACTGATATACCTAAACCACTCCTATAGCAATGGTGATACAGCAAGATTAGAGTTTTGGCCACCCAAAATCTCATCTCCTAGCTCAACCCTATCTACTGATATAGGTTTCTCAGAATTCTAGATATGGGAGGTCCATGAGTGAGTTTTGCTCAAAACTCACTGATATACCTAAACCACTCCTATAGCAATGGTGATACAGCAAGATTTGAGGTTTGGTCACCCAAAATCTCATCTCCTAGCTCAACCCTATCTACTGATATAGGTTTCTCAGAATTCCAGATATGGGAGGTCCATCAGTGAGTTTTGCTCAAAACTCACTGATATACCTAAACCACTCCTATAGCAATGGTGATACAGCAAGATTAGAGGTTTGGCCACCCAAAATCTCATCTCCTAGCTCAACCCTATCTACTGATATAGGTTTGTCAGAATTCCAGATATGGGAGGTCCATCGGTGAGTTTTGTTCAAAACTCACTGATATACCTAAACCACTCCTATAGCAATGGTGATACAGCAAGATTAGAGGTTTGGCCACCCAAAATCTCATCTCCTAGCTTAACCCTATCTACTGATATAGGGTTTTCAGAATTCCAGATATGGGAGGTCCATCAGTGAGTTTTGCTCAAAACTCACTGATATACCTAAACCACTCCTATAGCAATGGTGATACAGCAAGATTAGAGGTTTGACCACCCAAAATCTCATCTCCTAGCTCAACCCTATCTACTGATATAGGGTTTTCAAAATTCCAGATATGGGAGGTCCATCAGTGAGTTTTGCTCAAAACTCACTGATATACCTAAACCACTCCTATAGCAATGGTGATACAGCAAGATTAGAGGTTTGGCCACCCAAAATCTTATCTCCTAGCTCAACCCTATCTACTGATATAGGGTTTTCAGAATTCCAGATATGGGAGGTCCATCAGTGAGTTTTGCTCAAAACTCACTGATATACCTAAACCATTCCTATAGCAATGGTGATACAGCAAGATTTGAGGTTTGGCCACCCAAAATCTCATCTCCTAGCTCAACCCTATCTACTGATATAGGTTCTCAGAATTCCAGATATGGGAGGTCCATCAGTGAGTTTTGCTCAAAACTCACTGACATACCTAAACCACTCCTATAGCAATGGTGATACAGCAAGATTAGAGGTTTGGCCACCCAAAATCTCATCTCCTAGCTCAACCCTATCTACTGATATAGGTTTCTCAGAATTCCAGATATGGGAGGTCCATCAGTGAGTTTTGTTCAAAACTCACTGATATACCTAAACAACTCCTATAGCAATGGTGATACAGCAAGATTAGAGGTTTGGCCACCCAAAATCTCATCTCCTAGCTCAACCCTATCTACTGATATAGGTTTTTCAGAATTTATTTTCCAGAAAAAGAAAACAATTGTGTGATGTTGATTCACATCGAGTTGCTGCAATGTAGTGTAACAACTGATACGGTAAGAAAACATAACTCATAATGATTTGGACTAAGTTTGCACACCAGAAATAACATCTCTTTGGTTAACTCTAACTAGTGATATATATCCAAGTATTGAAGGTCCATCAGTGGGTTTCTGATACATAATTTGAAAATATTACTCAATGGTCTGGAATTGAAATTTGGTATGCATTCTGTATTTACTAAGTAAGATGCATTATCTCTACCATAAATTTAAAAAACTTATTTCAAATTCTAAAAATTAATAATTATATAAAATTATAGGATTTGGTCACATCTTGTAGATAAGTATAGAATATTATTCTATAAAATATTAGTTTATTTAATGCCCAAGGTGAGAATGAACTTAACTGATTTTAGGCCCACGGTGGGCCTGAAATAAAATGATTTCAGGACCAAGCTGGGCCTGAAATTAAAACATTTCAGGCCCACGGTGGGCCTGAAATCACTTCAAATCAGGCCAGTATAGGCCTGAATAGCTCCATTTCAGGCCCAACTTGGGTCTGAAATAAATTTATTTCAGGCCGAGGTGTGGGCCTGAAATCAAGTGACTTTAGGCCCACCGTGTGCCTCAACGGGGAAAATTTCAGGGTATCTGTTAACCATAAAATCCTTCTGATTTAAGTTGGTGGATAATAAATTTGTAGTTGTATAGGTGTATAAATCTGACACAATCTTTCTGGCCTAACTGATACGTTTATAGAACATAACTTATAAATATTGGTACTTAGTGTGCACATAAAAACCGACTGAATCATTCCTAAAGATCTCATATTGCAAACTACTCCTATAGCATTGTGATATAGATTGATTAAAAGTTTGGACACCAAAAATTTCATCTCCTAACTCAACAATCTCTATTAAAAGAGGGTTTTCAGAATTTCAGATATGGTAGGTCTATCAGTGAGTTTTGCTCAAAACTCACTTATACACCTAAACTACTGCTATAGTAATGGTGATACAGCAAGATTAGAGGTTCGGACCCCAAAAATTTCATCTCCTAGCTCAACCCTCTCTACTGATATAGGGATTTCAGAATTTCAGATATGGTAGTTCCATCAGTGAGTTTTGCTCAAAACTCACTGATACACCTAAACTACTGCTATAGCAATGGTGATACAGCAAGATTAGAGGTTTGAACCCCAAAAATTTCATCTCCTAGCTCAACAATCTCTACTGATATAGGGTTTTCAGAATTTCAGATATGGTTGAGCTAGGATCAACCATTTTATTTCAGGCCCACCGTGGGCCTGAATCATTTTATTTCAGGCCCACGGTGGGCCTGAATCATTTTATTTCAGGCCCACCGTGGGCCTGAATAACTCTTATTTCTGGCCCAACGTCGTTCATCTATATGTGAATTTTATAGCCTTGAAAATTAAATATAAATACATAATCAATAAAATGCACATGATAAATCAGAACAGAGTTTTGATATATAATTGAAAGTTAGTTTGGTTTTTATAAACAAAAATAGATATTACCTAAATTATATTTATAATACATATAAAGAAAAAAAGGCCGCCTAGGGCCTGAAATCATTTTATATCAGGCCCAGCAGTCACTCAGCTGTATAGCGTCCCTTAGACATCTCCTAGCTCAGGAATCGTCTTCTAGCTCCAGATTTATTGCGATTTGAAGGTAGCGTGCTTGTCTTCATTGGAGTACTTGTGGGCGACATCCTCGTCATCGCACTAGTCGATTTGTATGTACCCTAATTTGTAGTTTGTGATTTCAGTTCTTGCTTTTCACCTAGGGTTAGCGATAGTTTTCAAGTAATAGACTGAATTTGAGCAGGTCCGTTTTATGAACGAATTCTAAGTGTCATTGTTTGTTTGTGTCAAATAATTGTTTGTTTGATGGTTGCTAAGTTCGGTATGGGTCAAAAAAGATCATCTTCAAAGAAAGCTGCTCCCACCAAATCTATGAAACAGCAAGTCCCTGGGGAAAGTCATGGGAAAAAACAGCTGCCACAACGAAAAATCAAATTGCCTACCGAGTATACAAGTTTTGCGAACAGAGATCGAAGTAAACGAATGAACTGGAAAAGTAGCCTTTGCCATTTCAAAAATTTTATTGAATCTGTTCCACCCACACCAGCACAAGAACATTTGCTTCGAGAAACACCCTTTTCTTGGGTCCTCGACCTTCCTACTAGTTCTTGTGTAAGACCCCAGGTTCAGAACATGTTTGATAATTGGGATGAAGAAGAACAGAGCTTTGTATTCCATGGGAAAAAGTCAATTTCACAACGGTTGATATATCAGTTATTCTAGGGCTACCTGACCATGGAGAGATAGTCCAACTTGATTTGAATGAGGCCTCCAGCCCACCGTACAAGGAGTATTTTGAAGATTCCAGTTGTTCTGCACGGCATTTGGAGAAACTGCTAATAAAGTCTACATCCAATGACAAGCTGTACTGTCAGTTGTATATACTCTATTTTTTTGTACAGTGCTATTTTGTGGTAGTAGCAACATACTTGTCATTCCTGCCCTGTCACTTATTGATTGCGTAGATGATTTTGACAATCTACCAAACTACAATTGGTGCAATGCCGTGTATAATTTCATGGCTCCTCAGTTGGGAACCACTGGAAAGGAGGTGACATTGAGGCATAGACCACATGTAGATGATTCAACCCAACCGGCCAAGGCTCCCTTGCTCAAGGGATTTCCAAATATTTTGGCTGTAAGTGAGAGTACATATACCTGCTAATATAATTTCCTGAATGATATTATTTACTGATTATAATGATGTTGCAGGTATGGGTTAATGAACATATTAGTATTGCTGCTCCTGAACATCCTCATAGATTGCCAAGAATACTTCGTTGGACTTGGCCTAAAGCCCATGTTGACACTATCAAGAGGATGATAGACCGTGTGCCCACAAATTTAATTATTGTTGATTTAATTCCATTTGATATAAAGCATGATTTAGTACCTGACTACTCTCCTCCAACTCAACCACTTGAGGTAGAATGTGAGGTATTACAGCAGGCACCAGAAGAAAGCCAGGCAGCACAAGGAAGGCTACAACCCTTACAAATGAAAGCCTGCAATATATGTATACAAAAATAAGAAGAAATTGAAACCTTACAGCAACAATTAAATGTAGCAATTAAAAGTTTGGAGGAAGCCAAAAGTGAGACGAGATCAGCCATCAGTGCCAAGGATCAAATTATTGATCAGAAAGAAACAATAATTGCATAGAAGGAGTCCCAGCTGAAACAAAAAGATGACATCATTATTGAAAAGGATAAAATAATTACTGACAAAGATTCGCAGCTTAAACAACAAGAGGAGCTAAATGATAAAAGGATAGCTGTAAGAGAGGGTATCATACTTCAGTCTAACCAAAAAATCAAACAGCTGCATGAACAATTGCAAAGCAAAGGGTTAGATGAAGGTGAGCCACTTGCCAAAAAAAGGAAAATAACTCAGGTCAGACAAACCTACCAGGCCAAAGGCAAGGGCAAACAAGTTGTTCAGGAGGAGGATGAGAATGAAGATGAAGATGAAGATGAGGAGCATCCTGCCCCATCAATGTCAGATACTACAACACAAATAACAAAAACTGCGACCTCCACCCAAACTAACATATCTGAACATCACGCAGCTAAAGCTAAAGAATTTCAAAAGGTGAAAAGCAAAATCTTGAAGAATTCCAGGGCATTCTTTAAAAAGACTAAAGATGCAGAGATTGCTGAAACATTATTAAAGCTTAGTAAATTAAAGTGAGTTAGTTGCTATTGCGTTTGGAAAAATATTGTAAAACATTAATGATTATTGACATTCATTAATAAAATTTAATCATTCAGAATTTCATTAAGTTGCTTATCTTATTTGCATGTAGGTATGAGTTGAATCCAGTATGGTCCAATGGGACCTTTACATTAGATATGCTATCTTTTTTGACAATATTTGATTGGAATGACTACACCACGGGGGATTGCATCAATACATACTGGACTATTCGTGGAAATGAAGCAAAAGCGTGTAACTCACCATACCAGCCCTCCATATTCTGTGGGGTGGGGTTTGATGTAAGTCAATTAGCTACTAAATCATTAATGTTTTTTTCTATGATTTAGTCCACTGACACTTCCTTTTTAATAACCATAGGAACTTTTTGAGGCGATTCACACTCAGGCTTTTGAACAAACTATTGCTACTGATACGGATAAGCCAATTAGATATATCATCTGTCCTCTAAATAATGAAGATGATCATTGGCATCTAATGGTTATTGACCTCGTGGAAGGTAGTATCCATCATTATAATTCTCTCGGCGCCACAGAAGGGTACACTGCCAGATTTGAAAAAACTGTAAGTTTTCTATTTCGTAGATATAACTCAAAACAAAATTTCATACCAATATAATTGTTACTAATGTCATATCTGTGTAGGTGGCGTTTTTCAAAAATTTGAACTGGTCTTATTACAAGACATGGAATGAAGGATTGCCTTCCATATCTGGGACAGAGTTTAATAAAATTGTTGTAGAAGGACCCACCCAAAGCAGATCGTAAGAGGATGTTTATTTTTGTTAAAAATAACAATGCATTCATGGTTGGATTTATAAGATGACAACAATGTCAATATTGGTTTTTCAGGTCGGATTGTGCATTTTTCATGATGCGGTATGCAGAAAGTCTAGTTTTTCAAAGATCTACAGATTTTACCCAAAAGCAAATGAAAAATTATCGATTTCAGGTGGGCTATAAAATAATGAGAGACAAGTGCTGGAAGCTAAATCTGTAATTAGTGTTTTTGTTGGTACTATGTATATGTAATTGTCATCACAAACATTGTATATTTGTAATTATACAATCCATGTACTTCTTTTCAAATCAATGAAACTTTGCTTCGGATCATTGTTTTTGTCTCATATATAATCTGTAATATGTAATTGTTGTGGAACCCATCATTAATATTGAACCTTGCTTTTGCTAGAATCATTTGAATTCAGTACCACAGTGGGCCTGAAACAAAAGCATTTTAGGGAACCCACTCAGGGCCTGAAACAAAATGATTCAGTTGTATAATGTAAGTTTAATGACAAACAATATATGTGATACTATAATGGAGCCCATTTTGATACTCCAATGGAGCATTGCTTTCGATCCTTGTTATTGTGTAATCTCTAATCTCTAATCTGTTCTCTTGTCAATAGTATAAGTAATATTGAACCTTACTTTTCCTCTACCCTAATTTTAAATCACAGCCCACGTTGAGCCTGAAATGAGATTATTTCAGGCCTACGTTAGGCCTGAAATAATATCATTTCAGGCCCAACATGGGCCTGAAATAATATCATTTCAGGCCCAGCGTGGGCCTGAAATGAGATTATTTCAGGCCCACGCTGGGCCTGAAATGATATTATTTCAGACCCAGTTTGGGCCTGAAATAATTCCATTATTGGGCCTGACACAATAATCTCATTTCAGATTTCAAATAATTCAATATTAGAATGATTAAATATTTTATATAAATATACATGTTGTGAAATTATTTTTAATATAAAACAAAAAGGAGAGTACCTACATAGACATTGCACCACAATTTAATTCCATCCACATCATTACCTCATATTTTCAGAATTTGGCACAGCAAGAGGTTTGTTTCATGGACCTATGATATTTTGATTTCTCAAAACTCATTACCAGTAGTTAGAGTTTAGTAGCTAGGAGATGGTATTTTTGGTATCCAAACATAGTCCTAATGATTATCAATTACGTGTTAATACAGTATCAGTGTTGGATCGAGAAATGCGAGAGAGGGGGGGGTGAATGTCGCAAATCGTTCGGATTTAAAAAAGAGTAAGTGCGCAGCGGAAATAAGACACAAAAACAATGCTAACACGGTCGTTTTACTTGGTTCGGAGCCTATGTCGACTCCTACTCCAAGGCCCACGGTCGTTGACCGTTTTCTGCGGGCAATTCTATAAGTTCGTAAACCAGTTTACAATTATTGAATACAGAATAAGTGCAGTAAACTTATATAATAAGAATTATGCTCTTCTTTTACCGACGTCCGGAGTAGATCGAAGATTTCAGGGCAGCGGGACGTCGTCGGCTCGAGTTGGGCAGTATCTGGAGCAAAGCACGAGAGCAGAAGAGCGTGGAAGTGTCCGAAGAATTGATGCCTGAAGAAGAGGGTCGAGGGTCCTTTATATAGGGCTGGGGGCGCCCGGGATGCTCGGGGCGCCCCCCCACGTGGCTTTCGATCCGGCGAGCCCTCTGGTCAAGGCTGATCTCTACTTCTTCGGGATCACCTTTGACTGGGGCGCCCGACGCGCGCGGGGCGCCCGGGTTGACCGGTCAAGGCTTCATCTTCTTCGCGAGGGTGAGCTGCTGTAGCTGCCAGTGGCGTGGCACAGTGGGCGCCCGCGACACGTGGGGCGCCCGATGCGCGCGTGGCGTTTACTTGCTCTGCTGACTTTGGGTTGACTCTGGGGCGCCCGAAACATCCGGGGCGCCCTGCTCAGCTACTGCCTCACTCCTTTGAGGCTCTCTGAGCTGCAGAAACACAGTCCTTCGGTCCTGCATCCAGGGTTAGTCCAAAACAGCAATTAATAAGTTAATTTTACACAGCCTTGGCTGTCTTGGTTCTGACTTTGGGTCTCCAAAATGGAGCCCTAGGTCGAACCGACGCCTAATGTTCCCTCAAGGGGAACGCGTCCTCACCTACTCCTCTCGGGAGAATTTACCTGGTGCCAACCGGATCCTCCAGTTGGACTTTTGCCTGGCAGCCCTTCGCCAGGTCTTGAGTTTCGCCCAGCAGCCCTTCGCTAGGACTTGGTTTTTGCCCAGCAGCCCTTCGCCAGGTCTTGAGTTTCGCCCAGCAGCCCTTCGCTAGGACTTGGTTTTCGCCTAGCAGCCCTTCGCCAGGACTTGGTTTTCGCCCAGCAACCCTTCGCTAGGACTTGGTTTCCTGACAGCCCATCGTCAGGTGCCTAGCATCCCTTCGCTAGAACTTGGTTTTCGCCCAGCAACCCTTTGCCAGGACTTGGTTTCCTGACAGCCCATCGTCAGGTGCCTAGCAGCCCTTCGCTAGGACTTTGTTTCCTGCACTCTCAGTGAACAACGTTAGATCACAAATAACCCTTAACTTTGAATCCTTTGCCAATATCAAAACAAGGTTCGATCTGGTGCTTCCTGCACCAACAATCAGTTGGCACAGAACAATGAATCAACAAAGCAAACAAACAGAGGGTCTCAAATGACAGATATTCACAAACCATAGAACTTCAGGACTTCAAGACCTGAAATAACATTATTGTGGGTTTCAAAATCCGAAAACTTCACAACTGCTCAATTCTGCTTACATAAATTTACACAAGAAGAAATATATCATAATATTGAAATACTTCTTTAAGTGACAACATTAACAACAACTAGTTTTTTGACAATACTATAGCTGTACAATATACAAAATATATACATTCAGTTATCCTCCATACAAAATATACACTTCAATCAGAATATTGGGTCACTACATATACCAATTAACTCAAGACCTTGGGGCTGGCGGCATTCTACATGTCCTTTTATTATGACCAAGTTGTTTGCACCGGCTGCATTTTAGTTTGACCTTGCCATTGTGTCTAGACTCTATCCGTGCCTTCTTTCGTCTACCAGGCTGCACAAGGCTACGGGGTCATAGAACTGTAATGTCGTTTACTCCAGTAGGCCAAAACTGCTTGCTTCTACAAGGGAAAATACGATCCATGTAAACCGACTTCCAAGTTTCAGAATAAAAATAATGCTCACAATATGGGAGTGTATCCATGTTCCTGTGAATGATTACGGCAATAACATGTGAGCAAGGAAGTCCTGAAATTTGAAACTCCCCACAATGACAAAACTTTTTTTCCAAATCAACAATGTATGAAGTGCCCCATGTTTCTACTTCCATTTCTGATTGAGAGTAAGGGTGAACCTTATAAGCTCTTGGTTTCTCTCTCCTTGAATTCATTTCTTTTGTAGTATAAGGTGTCAAAGCAACATGCCATTTGGAGACTTCCTCTCTACGGTTATAGAACCATTGAGCAACTTTTCTTCTTGTATTATCAATTAACCTGTTTATGAAAAGCTCACGTGTAAACTTGAACAAAGCATTTAAGCTCTCCACACAATTCGTGGTAAGTATTCTGTACCTTCTCCCTGTAAAGTGTGCATTTGCCCACCTTTTAGGGTCAATGTTGTGAAGCCACTTATGGGCAACTGGATGTTTTTCAAGCATTGTCTGCATTATCATATCATATTGGAGTGTTGTGTTGGCTTGTGCTGCTGCCCAAAACAAACCTACAGCAGCTCTACTTCCAGTATCAGTTACCATATTACAACACATGTGGTGGCAACAAAAGGCATGATACGCGTTTGGGTAGACTTTTCTAACTGCTGATATAATGCCCCGATGTCTATCTGATACTATAGTGATTGAGTGATCATCGACACCAAAGAACCTCTTTGTATGCTCCAAAAACCACTCCCATGCAGACCCACATTCAACTTCAGCTATTGCGAAGGCAACTGGAAGAACATTGTCATTACCATCAATCGTCGTTGCAATCAACATTACTCCCGGATACTTTCCTCTAGGTGTGTGGCATCAATTCCGATAAGTCTATGCAAATATGACCTGAACACCCTTCGGCAAGCACCAAAACCCAAAAACACCGCTGGAACTGATTGTCACCATTCCTGCATAGTGCCACATACGTTTCAGGATCTCTAGCTCTTAACTCACGCAGATATTGTGGAAGATCTCTGTAACCCTCATCATAATCTCCAACAACCTTTTTCAATGATTTCTCCCTAGCTATGTATGCTTTTCTGTATGATATGGTCACTCCAAATCTAGCTTTAATATCTGATATAATCATACTTGGTTTGTATTGTTCATTATGAAGAAATTGCTCTTCAACAAAAGAAGCAACAAATGATGAAGAGCATGCATGATGATCAACACTATCCCTAACAGTTCCGCATTGGTGTTCCTTTATATATTTTGTAACAGTGAACTCTATTTCCCCCCTTGCTATTACTCTCCATGTACATGGTTGGTTGAAGCACACTGCTTTAACTCTATTTTTTCGGGTGTCAACTGGGTTATATCTCATATGCTTAACCATGGCATGTTTGACAAGTGCATTCTTGAATTCTTCTCTAGATGTGAATATCTGCCCCACAAAAAATTCATGCCCATCTCTTGCCTCTACCTCTCCAATTGGCCCAGCAAGCAATCGAGAATTTAAAATATAAGGATCTTCAGCTAATGGAAACTCCTCTAAGTCACTGTACTCATCTGGGGGAATTCATATTTCTCAATCTGCATATCATCGGCTTGGAATTCTAGTACACTTGTAATGGGTTGTAATTCATCTGCATTCCGGATTTCAATTCCTTCCTCCCCACTCCAGGTTGGCTCAAAGAATTCAACAACTCTTGTAGAAGAATTCAAACTCTCACCTTCTATATTAGTTGCTTCTTCATTTAGATCAATTGTCAAATTCCTTATAATTTCTGATCAATTCCCCGTGACAGCATTATCATCAAGAGTATTCCATATTTCGGAGAGAATTTCGTCAACAATATTATCATCCCTGAAAAATAAATTACATTTAGCAAACTTTGAAAATCATAATCAAGGACCTAGGAAGGCCTGAGGGCCTGAAATATTTTGATTTAAGACCCTCACAGGGCCTGAAATATAATTATTTCAGGCCCTGTAAGGGCCTGAATATAATGATTTCAAACCCTACGAGGGTCTGAAATCATATTCAGGCCCTCACAGGGCCTGAAATAAAAAGATTTCAGGCCCTGTGAGGGCCTGAATATAAATATTTCAGGCCCTACGAGGGCCTGAAATAAAAAGATTTTAGGCCCTCACAGGGCCTGAAATCATATTATTTCAGGCTCTTGGAGGGCCTGAAATCTTTTTATTTCAGACCCTCAAAGGGCCTGAAATCTTTTTATTTCAGGCCCTGACTGGGCCTGAAATCTTTTTATTTCAGGCCCTTCGAGGGCCTGAATTATATTGATTCAGGCCCTCAAATCCAATGATTTCAGCCCCTGTAAGGGCCTGAAATTTTTTCATTTCAGTCCCTGGGAGGACTTGAATTCCTTTTTTTCAGGCCCAGTGCCTGAAAACAACATATTTCAGTCCCTCCTAGGGCCTAAAATCTAATGATATCATGCACTTCTAGGGACTGAACTCCTTTAATTTCTGGCCCTTCTAGGGCCTGATATGGTAATATATCACCCCTAGGTCGAATTCAATCATTTATTTATCTTAAGTTTAACAAATTTCAGAGAGCCCTTATTATGTAATGCATATCACCCTTAGACTCCTCCAAACATAAAAATTGTAGCAAGAGTTGATAAGTATAAAACTAGGTCTGATACAATATCAAAGATGACAATCATACGTACATTACTATTTGTATTTGTTACCAATCTATTGCTTGCTTTTTCTCCTTCAACACCTATCTTCCTCAGCTGCCTTGATGAATTGAGTTGTGCAAGCTCGAAATATATACGTACACTCGTGATGATTCGACTTATGCAAGATAGTAATATATATATAGGCTGACAAAATTTCCACTACCTTGCCATCCGAACCACATATTATTATTTTACTGCAAAAGTGGTTCGGATGTCTCGAAAATGGAAATGGAAAAGGTATTTTGTGACGCCAAGGGTATAATAGGAAGTTCACTTAAATGGCTGCGCCCTTTGATAAAATAGAAATCATGGGACGCCCTTTGGTAATTTCTAATTGTTACGTACGTCCTTTGGTAAATTGTCCAAAATAATATGTACCTTTTGATCAATTCAAAAATCAACATATGTCTTTTTTTGGTAAAAAAAAGTTGCATTCATTATTATAAATTTATTTATTCCTTTTAAAATTTTATTTATTTATTTATAAATAAGAGACCTTATTAATCTTTGATTAGGAATAACTATATTTTAGAAAATAATATGCACAAAAATTAGTATAAATAAATAAATTCACTCACTAAATTTTTCCTTCTTTCTAAAATTACTTCGACCATGTCCTATTTTGAGATCGTGTTCGATTTTAAGACCAAGGGCAGTAGATCTAGTTGAATTAGTATATATATTAAATAAAAAATAATTAATTTTCAATGATATTATAAAAAAAATAAATCAATAATAATAATTTTACATGAGATCTATATAGCTCATGAGATTTACTGATCCAATTCAACCGATCTGCCTTACCTCTAGGCTCCAAAGATTGAACTAAGTCAACTAGCTCAAACACTCTACTCTAACCAGCCAACTTCTCATGCATAGAAAATTATAAATTTTATACAAATTGATATTTGAGCTCAATCTTTGTGTTTCTTTAAATATAAAATTATTAGAATAAAATAAGAGAACAAAATAGCAATTCCTATGACCTAAACACACCGTCAACAAGAAGTTGAAACAAAATGCCCAAATATCTTTATAAAAAAAAAGAAAAAAAAAAGCTCGTCCATATTCAGACATACATACTGATGATAGCTGTTTTCTGCAAATTTGGAAGTGTTTGCAAACAAGGAAGCTAATGGTAAAAGAAGAGTTTCAAGGATAGATGAACCATAAACAAAATTGTTCTTCCAATTGTAAAACTACATAAATGCAGGTCAAGTTGTTTCACCTAGATCAATTTAGGGATGCCTGCTGTCGCCCATCAGGAATTGCCAATAGTACGATGCGTTTGGAAGGACGCAAGAATGGGACGTCGCACCTGTAGTAGCCTTTCCTTTCAAGCTGGATTATCTCGCCTCGCTTCAGGTTACGCATGTTAGCATCTCCGAGAGCCAGTGTCTCATGCTTTGTGCAGGGATTCAAATTGTCGAGAAAGTCTTCCCCTTCTTCAAGCTGTAGACAACCACATCGTTTTTCAGTTTTTCAAATTGATGAGTGATCATATAATGCAGACATTTGAGTAATAAAAAGTTTCCCTTCAATATGAGCAATAACAATGAAAAGATGGCAGACTATTTTACAAGGAAATACAAGCCAAATTTATGTTAAAAAAATCCATTATGCTTTTGATATATTGCCATTAGCAAATGTTATGTAGCTACTAACTATGCATCAATTCTGTCTGATTGCATATTTAAAGATGGCATGTGTATGAAAGCAAAAGATTTATCATGATTTAGCATTTATAATGGCAGCGACAAGAGATTTCTGCTTCTATGCTAAAACTGGAGTGACATATGATTGATTATGAGGAGTTTTATCATAAAACCAATTAGTTTAGCAACTTGAGAAGAAAAGTAAATCTCAGTTAACAATTAACAATCTACTGATCGCGTTCGAAGAGAATACCACAGAACAATGATACACAATCGAGCATGATAATAACTATCTGGGATAAAAACTACATTGTGACACCAAACAGAATTTCAATGGGTGGAACATGACAGAACGTTCTTTAGCAAGAGTTCTTTTTACATGGATACTCGATGGATACTCGATTCATAAGAGTAATGGAAGACTTCACAGATGCAAAGTAATGCTGCCTAAGAAACAAAATAATTCAGCATACTCATCCTAGTTATATTACCATAGAAATGAAACTAGTATCATAGAACATCAACTTCTAAATTGAAAGGTTACCTTTTTCTTTTTTATCAAGTAGTCGAATTCAAGAAGAGAAAGGTGAACCAATTCCTCAGTATCAGGAAGCCAAGTTAGTTTCAACTTTGTTGTTTTCACTGAGCCTTCAGGGTTGAGAACGCCAACCAAATGGGTTATATTTCCATCTTCCTTCTTGATCTCTTTTACAATTGCATTTCCCCAATCCATTAATGTGACCTCCTCACCCTCTGTGATTGATGATGCATCAGCATAGTCTAACCATATTTTGTTTGTATAGGTTGTAGCCTTCTGGCCAGCAGGCTCATATTTCTTATGTCTAGGTATAATCCTAACAAAAGGTTTCTCCGGTCCATTTTCAAGGATCAATGTTACACTCTTCTCTTCAATGACAGCAGTGTGTCTTGGGCAAACAGGATCAATTATCTTCTTATTGATGGTCCACAACTTGTCCCATTCCATCAAGTTGAGATTCTTAGAGGCACCCTGCATTGACACGAAAATTATAAGCATACACTATTAACATGAAATATGTCATAATGTTACCTGTTGAAGAATGAACTGTATTAGCGCCTCGATCTTTAGGCCTCTACGGACAATCCCCTGGACAGTCGGGAAGCGTGGATCATCCCACCCATCTACTTTCCCATTTTGGACAAACCAAAGAAGCTTTCTCTTGCTAAGAAGTGTATAAACCATGTTCAATCGGCTAAATTCATATATTTGGACATCTCGCAGACCCATGTCCTGAAGAATGCAGTGATACTGTGCATTGCGATCATGATACTCACTTGCTCGAAGAGCATGTGTAATACCCTCAACAGAATCAACAAATGGGCAAGCAAAGTCATAAGTTGGATACACCTTATATTTAGATCCAATACGGTGGTGAGGAACCAGATTGCAGCGATAATAAACAGGATCTCGAAGGGACTTGTTAGGGTCTTGCATATCCAGCCTACCCCTTACACAGCATTGCAAACCTCTCTCTGAACCTGCAATCATCTCCTTCCACATTGCCATATTCTCCTCTACAGTGTTGTTCCTGCACCTTGATTCAATCCCATCCATCCTCTCCTTTTGCATTTGTTCCCTGGGTGTATCATCCGCATAAGCTTTTCCCTCAAGGATCAGTTTCTCAGCCATTTTCATCAAATCATCAAAGTAATCTGATGTGTAAGTCACCTTTTCATACTTGATATCCAATGTTTCAATATCCTTCAAAAGATTATCCACAAATTCACTGCTTTCTTTCGATGGATTAGTGTCATCAAAGCGAATTAGTAGCCGCCCTTGATACCTCTCGGCAAAGTATTTGTTCAGCAAAGCAGCCTTCGAATGCCCAATATGAAGATACCCACTAGGCTCAGGAGCAAACCGCAAGCATACTTCTCCTACTTTAGCACCAGGAAGATCTATTTCAAAACCAGTTGTATTTTCCTTCTGCAGAACCCTGCACTAGTGTCTTTTGACTTGCCACTACCCACAATTGCCTTAGCTGCAGGAACCTTCCCTAATCCCCTCTTGCCGACATATGCAGCAGTGACTTCATTTAGAGCATCTCCATGTTCAGTTAATATTGAATTAAACCAGCGAACCAAATTCTGGTGCTTTTTTGATTTTCTAAGGCTTTCCCACCTTTGACCAGTGCCTACAGACAGTTCATTGTACCACAATGTAGTTAAGACTGAACATCAGTGACAAGATGCTTATAGTCGAAAATTGTACATTGACAAAAAGAACAGGTTCCAGGAATTACTATACCTGCAAGCGCAGACCATATTGCAATGTCAGCAATGGACACATTAAAACCAACCAGCAAGGTCCTCAAAATAAGATGTCCATCAACATGTGCACAGGCATTCTCAAATTCCGAACCAGACAGAAAGACTGAGGAAAACTCAAGCCATTTATCAATCTGTAAGAAACGGTAGACAAATCACAATATATATAGATATATATATCTATGATTCAAGAAATGAGCAACCAATAAACATTCACAAGGTTAGGATTGCATACCTGCTCAGTTTCCAATCTGTCTGGGCCATAAAAGTTAGGAAGACTCGCAATACTACCAATGTGCCGGAGCAGAGTGTTAGTACCATGTAAAACCTCCCTGAATTACCACACAAAGCATCAAGGCTTGGGTACAAAAGAGGCTTCAGAGGGAGGAAACAGATACTGATTTAGGTCAATACCACTTAATCAATCTTAAATTGAACCGTGTGAAGCTGTGTGAAGAACTAACAAAGTGTCTCTAGTGATAGTTATCCAGCAGGCAAAACATTGACCAGGCTAGGGGCCAGTTAGGGCTAGTAAAAAAAGGAGTGCATAACATTCATAGGTAATCAGAGGCTGGAGATAAAACATTAAAAACTCACCAAGAAAAATAACCTAATCTCTCAGTGATTGTCAAGAGAATGCTACTATATACAAACACATGTGCACTGGTCCGTCAACTAATTAAGGTTTAACAGAACCAAAATAAGGAGTTTGTTCATCGGCTGGGAAAGCAATATTTATTCATAGACAAATGAGATCCTTGTTCCAAACAAAGAGGGAAAAATCACAATTAGCCGCATTTAAGCGCCTAGAATTATGCAATTTGCAGCCGAAGTAGAGCCTCCACACATTAGAGGCCATAAAAAAAAGTGTCTGAGGGAGTAAGCTCATTACCCAGAAGCAAGGCGAAGGACAGGATCGGAACCAGGAGGGAGGGAAGGATCAGTTGAGAGCGCGATTCCAGCGATCTTAGCAGCAGCGATCACCGACAGCGGCGGGTTGTCAGCAGGGAAAGAGACGCTCAGCTTCATAGCGAGGCAAACCCTGTGCACAGAGAATCTTCTTCCGGAAACTGTGCAGCCAACAGAACAACCTAGGGTTGGTAGCGGGACACTAACGCGAAGCACCAAAAAGCATAACTTTTACAGAGTAAATCACAAAAATATCAATTGTCCTCAGATATAATTCCGAGGAACCTCTTTTAGATCTAAAATTATGTGTATATCCTCGTCGGCGATACAACCCTAGTGGCAAATGTAGGGTGAAGGGGAATTACCAGATCGAAATTCCGAAGCGGCTCGACCGGATACTGGAGAAAGCGTTCAGAGCAGCGGTGGAGAAGTCCGATGTCGACGATGTGTACCGGAACGGGAAGACCAGGGTGGGCGATATGAACGAAGGCGAAAGAAGGAGCAGACGTCGGAGAGGAAGGAGATCAGACGGCGCGAATAAGGCGGCTCGGGCACGGGTTTAGCGAGGGTGATCGTGAGGAGGGCAAATACGTCTTTCCGAAGACCCAAGTCCCAACCTTTTACAACACATACCGACCAAAAAATAATTTTAAAACTCCAAATTATCAAAAAGACCGCCCCATTTTTTTAAAAAATATATCAAATCCGCACTCCGCATAAATTTTAGGAAAAAAACTATATATATATATAATATATATATATATATATATATTTCTTTTTCATTTATTATCAAAAAAAAATACTTCATTCTTTCATTCTGTCTATGCACATTTTTTCCTTTAAAAAATACTCTTATTTAATGTCATTTATAATACTACAAAATCATAATTACTACATAATTATATAGTCAAATAATTATAACAGTCATGGTATCTTACTACTATATAATAAGAAAAATTTTCATAACTCTCTCCTTAATTTATTTTGTATCATTCCATCAATTTTTTTGCATGCGTCCTGATGGATTGATAAGACATTTGTGAGTATTATTTGAAAGTTGAGTATAAGTTAAAATTTGAGTATATAAGGTTGCATCAACCACATCAAGAAACTGTGTACTCAATTTTCACTCTTTTATACTAAATTTTCACTTATGTATACTCAATTTTCACTCATTTATACTCGATCAATTAGAGAGTGAATGCAAAGAAAATCTCAAATAGGGAGTGCATGCAAAGATCAAATGGGGATTGGGGAGTTTTCTACAATTTACCGATATAATATTGAGTATTTTATCATAAATTATATATAATATAATCGTTGCGATTTATAGTTACTATGATGTAATTATGAGAAATAATATAATGTTCCGAAATGATCCGCACGGTAAAAATAATGTTCAGTGAAAAATTTGATCATCAATCAACGATACTTTCGATATTCGATCGCCGATCGAACATCACCGGCGACCTTCGATCACCATCCCGAATCATTTTATACCTTGGGAGATGGTGAACCCCTCGGGATCAGCAACAACGATGAACCCGTCGAGATCGACGGTGAATAATTTGAGATCGCAATTGTAGCGATCCTCGACGGGTTTACCGTGCCCCCTAGGGTATAGTTTGGTTCGGGGCGGCGGTCGGAGGGCGTCGATGGTGTTCGATCGACGATCGAACGTCAGACGTGCTGCCGATTGACGATCAAATTTTTCACTAAGATATTCATTTTCACTGTACGTATCATAACCGTACAATGATTATCAAAATGAATTAGACAGAAAATATTTATATTATAATCGCTATTAATTATAATTACTATAACATTGTATTATTAATTTTGAAGAGAATTGTGTTATGATAATATGATGTTGATCAGAAATGAAATATTTATATTGTAACAATTATAAACTATAACTATTACATCATTGTCTTTATCAAAATTGAAGTGATCATGTTATATTGTAAGAGTTATAAACTATAACTGTTGCATCACAGTGTTATTAGTATTTATGAGAATTTAAGTACCCATACAGTAACTGTCATGGACTTGTAGTTATTACAATAACATTAAAAATAAAGATAATTTTAGAAATAAGAATATATTTGTTAGGATAGTTATGAGCAAAAGGGAGGGGTGAATAGTTTGTTTCGCTCTTTGATGATGATTTATAGTGGATACTCGAAACGAAAACTCTACGATGCTAACACCTCTGATTTATTTGATTTTCACCTCCTTGAGATGAGTAATCCAAGGATCCACACAGTGCATACAACTAAACTATGAACACACTCCTTTTCGAAAATAATCCGGAGATGGAGAAATCTTGTACAATCTCGAAACAAGAGTACGACAAGAACAAGAAAGTAAATACATAATATAATAAAAACCTTGCTTGCTTGATCTCTTGTTGCTCGGAAATGTCTTTTGTTGACTTGGAAATGCAGCAGTATTTCACCTCAGAATCTCTAAGAATTGGCCCTAAAAAACTCTTCGAAATCCCTTCTTTAAAACCTTTAGGTCGGGATTGATTTTCGACTATTAGTCGACTAATTTTATCTATCAGTCGATTGATATGGTATTTGATCGTTGAACGACCTCTGAACTTTTTGAAATCTATCTGATTTTGTCGATTATTCGAACATTAGTCCACTGATGTAAACTATAATGATCTAATCAATCGAATAGAGCACGCAAGTCTCACTCACTTTTATATTCTTTAATTCGTCATTAGTCAGCTGATGACCGATATCATTAGACTGATCACATAGTCAAATATAGCAAGCAAGTCTCACTCGCTTCTGTGCTTCTCCAAATCGACATCACTGACTGATAACATCATCAACATAGCAAGTGAGTCCTACCCGCTTCTATACTTCTCTAAATCAATATTAGTCGACTGGTATGTTCTATTGTCAACTGATTCCATCAATTGAATCAAATCAAGTGAATCTGACTCGTTTTTGTTCAATTTCTAACGTTATTAGTCGATTGATCAAACACATTAGTCAATTGATATTATCAGTTGAGTTGAACAATCGAATCAACTTATTTTTATTCGATTTCTAAAGCCATCAATCGACTAATCAATATCATCAGTCGACTAATACTTGAGCTTTACAAACATAAATCTTTGAACGAGCTTCGTTTCGTAATGAAAATTATTTCATTTTGATATCCGAGTCAAAAGTTATGACTTCCCAAATTTGCTATATTAAACTTCCTCGTTTCATGCCAACCCCTGTTGTACTTCCAACCACCAAGTGTCTGGTCAATCATGACTCACTTGGACTTAACCTAATTCCTAATTAGGTTTCCCTAATTCTTAACTAGTTTTTCCACCGCCTAACCCTGCTAACACTTCCCTACTTAGTTCCCAATTAGGTTTTCCACCCCTAGCCCCGCTAAGATTTTATTACCTAGTTCTCAACCAAAACTATTATTTTTAGTTTCAACTAGGTCTTCCACTTTGTCAACTTTTGATTGGACTTTCGATCATCAAGCGTCCGGTCCTCCATGATCCACTTGACTTTTTCCTTACAAACTTTTCATTGGACTTTCCAAATCAAATATCTAGTCTTCTAGATCTATGACTTCTCCTCATATATTGTCAAACATTAAAACTCAAATTCGAGTCAATCCAAATTTGGTCAACCTAATCAACTTTAACTCGAGATCGATTACACCAATAATATTGACAAAGATATGATACTATTTTGATAAAAAAAATAAAAAGAAATCTACGATTTTAATAAAACAAAAATGTTATTTTGAATTTTATCCTAAATTTTAATTAAAATATTCTTATATACTCCATTTTCGTTCAAAATTGAGTCACCTTCGAGTAGCTTCGACAAATTAACTAGGGTTATTTTGACCAAAGCAACTCCACCCGGTCGCAAATACTCCAAGGCAACTCTAATTTGGAATTATTTTGACCTACATTTAATCAAGGTATAATCATCTTAAAATTGCTTTATATAAAATAGCGTCAAAAATATGAAGAAGAGCTTCACTTGGGAATTTGGATCCATCTTAACCTATCTTCGGTGCAACTCCTAATTTAACTCAGGTTTAATATAAAAATATATATCATTTTAGATTGGAAAACAAAAAAGCGCAATCATTTACAAAATAATAAATATTCCATTTCTAGTTAAAGTTAAATGTGCATCTCATTTAATATGAGTTATTAAAAATAATATCTTATATTATTTACCTGTTCGACCGTGTAATAACTTTGACTTTATATATTTTTGTTTTACTTCTATAAATTATAACTAGTTAAAATAATATTTTAACAAATAAAATAAATAATTATAATTATTTGATACTCACTATATTTCAAATAAATATTATTTAATCATGATCAACCGTGTAGAAGCATGTAGCTTCGACAACGAATAAAAAATAACTGCTAGCCTCTACAATGGAAACTCAGTAAGGGATTCACCTTTGCAAACCCTATCCATGCACATGTCAATTTGGATTCCTGCTGAACTCCTTCTAAATGGCATGGGCAGTCGTGAGAGAGCCGTTAATATGGAGGTACCCCATTTTTATAAAGCTGTCAATTTAGGTTAGGCTTGTTGGGTTAGTTCACCCCGCCAAACAATTCAAGTGAATTGGATTAAAATTTTATCAACTCATTATAAGGTGGGTTCAGACGGGTTAACCTACCTAGGTCCGCGCCCCCGCACAGGTCGGTCCGCAGCGAGCTTGAGTTGGCCCATGGATTGAAAATACATATAAACTAAGTTTTATATCAAATTATTATTTTCCTTTATTATCAATTTAAAATAAAAATAATACTTTTCACATGAGTCCTTGTTTTATATTTATTTACATTTAAAATATCTATTTCTATATATATTTGATTGATAAACGCTTTTATAAGTAAAACGTTGAAGTTATGATTTTTTTTAAAATTGTTATAGGCCCGTGAATTGGCCTGTCTAACTCGCAATCCATCTCAAGCTGGGTTGGATTAGGGATTTTTCAATCCGTTAAGATGATCCATTGACCCACCCAGCCAAATGACTAGCTCGCCATGGGCCGACATCCCCTCCCTTAGCTATGGATTGGCCTATCTAATTGCGCTACATTTTACAACAGTAATTTTATATTATTTTGATTTTACTTCTCTGGGTGATAATCGAGTTAAAATAATATTTTAATAAGTAAAATAAATATGTAGCTCTTATGACAATCATTACATTTTAAATAAATATAATTTAATTATGATCAAGCATATAAAAGTTAACATATAACTTCTATAATATATTGCAGCTTTTATAACCATACTGAATATATATTTTTGAGATAAAATCATGGAGGAATGTCTATTTGTTTTTTTTAGAAAAAGAAATAATATAATATTTTTCTTGATTTAGCGTGTCCTTTTTATTTTTGCTCTTTTAGAATTTTTTACATTTAAAATAATATTTATGCAAAAGGTTACCTCGGATGTTCCATACGTCAACTCTATAATTATTTATAGAGAAATAAATTAGAAACGGAATAAACTATCACAGGAAAAAAGTATTTTCCTCTATTTTATTGAAATCGATTTTTGTCTATTTTATAATTTTATCATCTAGTTACCAACTCCACCATGCCTAGGTACGGATTAAAGTAATATTGCTTTATATATAACAGCTCGAAGATGATATTATTTCATACAAAGCCAATGAAACCTAGTGGAGTTATTTTTAGTTTTCTTTTATTTCCCAGGCTGATGCACTTTTTTTTAAAAGCATTTTAGTTTGCGTTTTCATTATGATTAGCTGAATGCAACTAACTTTTGTTCCTGAAATTCGTCATCTATTTATCACAAGAAAACTCATTAAGGAAATCCAATTCTAATCAAATACTTCAAATATTTCCCAATATTCAATAGCTTTATTTAAGTACGTAAGTGCTAGAGATTGGATCAATAATTATGGTTAAACTAGAACAAGAATTTTTATCTCCCACAAGATTCCAATCCAAATCAAACATTTTTTTCTTCTTCCTACCGAAAGAAACTAAAATCACAGTAAAATTTTTTTTCAAATCCTCATGCCTGTTCTCTGTTCATCCTCCCAAATTCTTCATCAGGCACTTGACAACTGCAGTATCTTTGGCTCCAGCCTCATCTGCACAAATTCACACGCCCTATCAAATTTTGCTCTCGATTCTTCAAATTTATGTTCAGTCGTCGCGTTGACTCAAAGGCAAGCATCTAATGGTGCCATTCAGGTACTCTGACCACTTGAGATCCTCTGGCTCACCTTCAATGTGGAATTCAGCTCCTCTGTTCGGTAGCAGCAGCAACTGGTCTGGCCATGGAAGCATGCCACCGCCCATCTCCATTAGAGGAGTACTGTTGAAGCTCTGCAACTCCATTCCACTGCTCATGCTGTTCCCAGTACTGCTCCCACTGCTATTGCTTGGGTTCATGGTTCCACCTCCAGATCCTCCCTCTAAACACTGCAATGGCTGAAAGCAAGCTTCGTCTCCAGGCAAATTCACAACCGCCGAAGCGATCAAGTTGTTGTTGTTGTTGTTGTTGTTGTTCATTGGCTCGAACCAGAGCGGCTGCTGGGCAAGGGGATGGTTGCTGAGCCCTTGTCCTGCGGTAGTGACTTTGTGATCTTCGTTTAGTGGTTTGTGGGTGTCAGGGTCAATCCCGTTCTGCTTCATCTTCTTCTTGATGTTGGAGTTCCAGTAGTTCTTGATCTCGTTGTCCGTCCTGCCGGGCAATCTAGACGCAATTTGAGACCATCTGAAAACACAAAACACACTTCCAATTATCGAGAATTGATTCTTCTCGCAAACAGCACAGACAAAGGGAATTAATTACAGAGCTCTTCCAACCTGTTGCCCAACATGCCATGGAGCTCGACGATGAGCCTCTCCTCTTCCTCCGAGAACGTGCCTCTCTTGAGGTCGGGCCTCAAGTAGTTTATCCACCTTAACCTGCAGCTCTTTCCGCACCTCTGCAGGCCTGAAAATTGTCGACTTTCAGTCTGAATTATCAACGAAACCGAACCGAAAGGGATGTGGATACTACCTGCCGCCTTGGGGACGGAGCTCCAACAGCCATGGCCAAACTTGGTGATGTGGTCGAGGAGCTTCTCGTCCTCCTCGGGAGACCACAAGCCCCTCCTTAGCTTCTGCTTGTGACAGCAAGAGTGCCTACCCATGAAGAGCTGATTGACGACAATTCAGCAATGTGGCCAGCAATTAGAAGGGAATTCAATGAGAGAAGAAGCCAGCTGAAAGCTCTCTGAGCTAAAGGCGGAGAGAAAGATAGAAAGGGAGAGGGAGGAAGGAGATAGGAATGTGGGGGGCCTTTTTAACTTGGGGCGGAGTGCAACGTCTAGGTGATAGCGTTTATGTTGAGGTGGCCCAATGGCGGGGGCAAATGTCTGCCATCGGAGAGGAGAAAGACTGACTGCATGGCTCCAAAACAAAGTCAGTGATTGATTTTTTTAGTAAAATATATAATCAAGATGATAAATAATAATTTTCCTACGTCTCCATCAATCCATCCTAAAAGTCTATACGAAGAAGATAAATTATAAAAATACTAACTGATAGTGACCAACATATAAGAAAGGGTGTAATGATCGAGCCCCTTGGCCCCTTGGGCGGCTCAACTGGCGGTCCCTTTAGCGGCCCAACTGGCGACCTCTTATGTCGTCGACTGACGAGGCCGTGCTGTTACTCACTAGGTTTTTCCATCCCTGGCCAGTGGTTTTTTTCTTTTTCTAGGATTCGAACTCTAGACCTCCAGATTAAGTACTAGAGTTTATAAATCCTGATAGCCAGCGGCTACCAGGATTCATAAACTCTAGTACTTAGTCTGGAGGTCTAGAGTTCGAATCCTGGGAAAAGTAAAAATCCATTGGCCAGGGATGGGAAGACCTAGTGAGTAACGGCACGACCGATGGTCGTTAGTCGACGACATAAGGGGTCGTCAGTTGAGCCGCCAAAGGGACCGCCAGTTGGGCCGCCAAATGGGCCGCCCAAAGGGCCGAGGGGTCGGGTCGTTACAATACTTTTTAATGTAGCGACATAACCCCTCTAGCCCCATCAGGCGGCTCTCTAGGTCGTACCGTACGGTCTTCCCATACCCAGCGGTGGGTTTTTGCCTTCCCCAGATTCGAACTCTAGACCTCCGGGACAAGTACTAAAGTTCCTTGAATCTGGTAGTCGAGGGGTCGGGTCGTTATAAAGGTCAAGCATCTAGTTTCGCTAAGATTTGACCTAACGATGATAATACCTCATGCGCTAGCCGTCAGTACATCTCGTGAAAACAAAAAATTGAGTATTGATGGACCATCCAACATCATAAATTTTTCAAAATTTTTAAATGTAATATGTTATGGATAAAATTTGAACCCTTATTATTTAAGAGTCCGTCCTACGAATTAAAATTTTGTTGACATGAAATTTTATTATGAAAATCGAACTAATCAAACAATAAAAAAATCCATTAATTTGGTCAATTAGCAGATTAATCAATTTTTTACAAGGATGAATCCAAGAATCAAAGTTGAGGAGCTGGACTCAATATAATAAATTATATATTATTATCTATATATACATAACAAAATAAAATCATTTACATTATCCAATTTAGTAAAGTTTGCCCTACGAAATTTTGAAAGCTAAAATTAATCTATAATAGAATTTACATCTATATTCTTAATTTACATCTATATTCTTAATTAAATCTTGTTCAATATAGAATATCAAGCAATTTCCAAGAAAGCCATCCTCCATTTTTTGCAAAGTAAACTCTTCACATGCTTTATTCTTGAAAAGACTCACTTAATAGTGACGGTAGAAATTGATAATTAACATCAAAAAAATGATAAATCAATCTAGACAACATAACATAAACTTTTGACCGTTATTCTTAGTCAATTATTGACATAACTTAACAAGTGTAAAAATCTTCAAATTATTCATCACATTAAGTTTATAATGAATCAATTCATACTCCAAAGCAAAAATATCTTGATATCTGAAATATTATTTCAGGATAAAATTTCATTGCAAGTTTGCAACTATCATCACTCTTAATTAAGTCAAATGAATTTTTAAGATCTAAAGTTATAATAAGAGAAAGAAGTTTCATTGATGACTTATTGAACCGAGTATTTAACTTCATCAAGATGAAATATATTGTTTGCATTAAAAATATCAAAGTGGTAATGATGCTCAACTATAGTTTGCTGGCGGAAATGAGCGATCTTATATCGACAATCAAGGTTAGGCACATCAATTTCATTTCTCGAATAAAATTTTTTTACTTCATCAAGAAATTCCTTCCACTCACATTCTTTAAGTTTTTGAAGAATAGTTTTGGTAGTAAAAATAAATATAATAACAGTTAAAATATCTTAAGATTTTCTTTGAAGAATTTGACAAAGAGTATCTATTGTTCTCAAAATTTTGTATATTATGAACACAAATTCAAATCTTGCCATGTTTTTGTAAATCCCTCAAACTTCAGCTTTAGCTCTTCCATTTCGAGAATGGTTACTCAGAATTTCAAAAACTGTATAAGTTGCAACGTACTTAACTATCAAGCTTTTTTTTAAGTCATAGTGATAACTCCAACGAGTAGTTCTTGCTTGTTGCAAATTATCAATTTGATTAGCCTTACTTCGAATCACATTCTTCAATTGTCAACATATACTCAATTTCATTTCTTTGTGTAGCATGTAACTCAATTGTAGAAGAAGTGACGATATTGATAATATTATTTAAATGAGAAAAGAATTCCTAAATAACATTGACTTTCTTAGTTATAGAAACCAATATTAATTGCAATCAATAGGCAAAACAATAAACATAGTATGCAAAGGGGCAATTTTTAAAAAAATAATGCCTAAAGTCCATTTCATACACCACACATATTGCTGGCACCATCATATTTTTGGCCTCTAATTTTCTTAATATGGAGATCATGATGAACAAGAACATTCGATATCGCTTTTTTTCAAATATAATGAGGTAGTATCAATAACACTTTTGATGACAAAAAAATCCTTCTGTCATCCTATGATCATTCGCAAATCTTAAAATAATGGTCATTTGCTCTTGTTTAGATATATCTTATACTTCGTCAACAAGAATATAGAAACACATTTATCTCCAAGTTTTTCACAAATCATCTTGCATACTCTATTAGCCATAATATGTAAAACATCTTTCTAAATTTCTAGAGTGATATATTAAGTATTTTTTTGGAGGATTCTCAATTACAATTTCATTAATTTTTGTACTCATTTTTACAACTGAGGTCCTCAAACGCAAACGATTTTTCTCCTTTTCCTCTTAAGATTGAGCATGCAGCACATTATCAATATGTTGTGAGGGTTTCATCAAATTTTTAGTCCTTCTCACACGCAGTGTGAGATGAAGAGGTTGCAAAACCAATATGGGCAAGAAATGAATATGTTTTCTCTTGATTTATTCTTTTCCAATTGTCAAATCCTCCAGTAACCTATGCCGAGATATTAAATCAATTAACTTCATTTAGAAAAAGAAAACAATAAAAGAATATGTCTTATTTATTGAAGGTGAATACTTTGAACAATGAAATTTTTGGAATCATTGTTTCTAAAATCGACGATTTTAACTTCCAAATTCTATAGCCGCACAATGTAACATATCTGGTTAATAAGACCCTATTTTTAGATATGAAGGTCTTATCTCATCTCATATATTAACATGATATTCACATATCTATTTTTTTTTAGATCTCGTTTAATATAAGTAGAAAATGACCAATGGCCATTACTAAGAGAGGAAATAGTAGAAATTTGGACACTTAGAATTGAAAGACTTTCATTAGATTGATGTTGCATTGTAGGGATGGTAGAAATTGAATTGTTTTCACTAATTTGATGATCTCTCTTCTTAGAAAAAGAGTGTATCTTTCTTTTCTTTAGAGCAAATTGATGTTCTATTTTAAAATAGTTTAAGTTATATCCCTAAATAAGTAATAAAATAATAGTAAGACAAATAAACAAGCTAAGTAATCTAAGTATAATAAATTGTATGCAAATATTGTGAGATAAAATATAAGTTACCAACTTATTCGAAAATAAAATCATAAAAGTTATATAGCTCAAAAAATAACATATTACAAATAGAATAACTTTAAAATAATAATCGATCACAACTCATACTAATAAAATAATAAAATTATAAACAATGAGTGAAAAAGATAAAAAAAAATTACTTTTCTAATATTAAAATTAAAAGTAAAAAAAACCTCGATGCTCAATTAACATCACACCCGCGTTTAAAATTTTAAGCTACAGCGCCAGAGACAAAAATACGTATAAGAAATAAAAATTTAAATGATTAATAAGATATAATAATAATTTCAATTCAGCTTCTTTTGGCAGCATCTTCATTCTCCATCAAATATAGCTAAAAAATATATTCGTTTAATAGAATATCAAACAAACCGCTTACTTTTTCACTATCGGTAAAACAAATCACTCACTATTTAACCATTCATTCATTGTTTCCCATATGGGTAAACATTAAGGGAGCATTTGGTTTGTTCTGTTTTTTATTTTTATTTTTTAGAAAATCATTTTTTTTTATTTTTTTAAAAATAACTTTAATTTATTCTCCAATTTTCAAAAAATGTTATATTTTTTTATAAAAAATAAGTATGAAAAATGTAAATTAAATATATTTTTGAAAAAATTATATTTTCTATAAAAAATAAAAATAAAAAATAAAGGTATCAAACACATCCTAACTATTTTCACTATTGGTGAAACAAAATCACTAACTATTTAACCATTCATTGTTTCCAACAGGGGTAAAAGTGAAAAAGAAGTAAGAAAAAACCATTCACTTTTTCACATATTCGTTTAATAGATTACCAAACTATGAAAGAAGTTACTCATTGTTTCACATATTCCTTCGTGTCGTAGAAATTTTTCTTTCAAATAGTACATGAACTCTAGGATATAAGGTTTTTGAGTCATCCATCGCGAGTGCTTCTCGATTTACTCTAATAACTTATGAAAAATTTCCGTGAAACCGAATCGGTTATTTCCAAGTTCGCCTATTATTTGATTCATTATTTTTTTTCATTATTTTGTATATTCGTTTATCCGTCTGCCCTGCCGATTGTCGTGCGATGTTTTAGCTACGACAGTGGCTGCGTCATGATCATGGGAAAGCAAGAGTCTCCCAGCTGCACGCATGGTAGGAGCCACAGCCAAAGCATTGCGCTGTAAGGCAGGAGCAACTAGCAAACCGCTGACCGCAGGGGGTGTGCGAGTTGGTCATGCATGAGTAGCACTAGCCGACATGGCAAGAGAGGCAATTCAACGGGCTAGATAGAACGAAGAGAAGAATTGAAGAAGTACTCAAGATCGTGGAGATCGTTGTCGCCTGACTCGCCTCGTCGCTGTGGAGTGTTGTCACGCGAAGAAAAATAATCTAAAAGCTAAAACCTGTATATAAAAAAAATTGCCGCGAAACATGGTTGCCTATGACCAGAAACCTATGACCAAAACGGACAGTAAAGTCAAATGCCCCTCGAACTCGACCGGAATAAAGAAAAAATGGAAGAATCAGAGGGTTAGGGGAATGTCAAAAAGTTTGAAAATGACAAAAGCTCTGCCCATCTGGGCAAAGACATTCGGAGTCATTTGCTAGAGAGGGATACCGAAGTATTTAGCAACATTCATGTAAAAGGGGATAGGAAAACGAAGCCCTAGTTCTACTTGTCCTAGAAAGAAAGTGAAAACCCACTTAGGGGTTTCTACAGGTGATTGGCCAAAGGCCGAAACTCGCATCTCCTAGCCTTCCGGGATACCATATCTCCGACAGGCGGCCTGGAGGGATTCCCTCCTAACCCTAGAAGAGGTGGTATCGTATCACTCCGTATGATATCCTAGTTCCCCCAAGGAGCCCTCGCCGTCGCCTCGGGTTTTCTTCTTCTTCTCCACTGGACCCATGAGGATTGAGGAGAGGAGAAAACAGAAGGAGACTTACCCTCGTAAAAGGGGCGCAGCAGCAAGACGAGCAGCAGGAGAATGAAGATGCTTGAAGGCAGATAGGACAAGAAGGTCGAAGGGTGTCGTTGCACCCGCTTTTATAGGAGGAGTCGCACATCTATAAGCAATGAGAGAGCCGCACGTCAACGGCGCTGATTGATTATCCCGAGGAGCCGCTAGCTCTTACTGTCGTTGCTTCGTATGACCCGCGGTGGGTATCGGTGAGAGATCACTGCACAAAGGGGGAGGAGGCACGTGGCGAAGCCACATTCGCCAAGCGACCGTGTCATCATTACAAGACCCCACGCACCCCTAAAGGGCTTTGTACCGCTGTCAGAGCGTCACCTCTAAATTTGCAGGAATGCTAGACGTATTTAAAAAACCACCCGAAGTCGGGGGTAATTGCATGGGCTGTTTCCTTAGACCCGGAATACCACCAGCGAAGTAGTAAAAGTGGGAGAGGCCACCTGGACATAACTTCTTCATCAGATTACCAGTCTAATAAGTCAGTCATACTTCCTTCGATCAAACTTGAAGGAAGAGACTTGTGATGGGGTTGAATGCCTCGTGGCGGGCATGTGGGCTGAAGAAGCTGTGTGGTAATATCCATCGAGTCGGAACGATTCCTTTGTTGTGACATCCGAGACTCTCTCGGGAAAGGGAACATAGAGACCAACTCGAGTAGGTATAGTCCCAAAGATGACTCCAGAAAGACACACCCCCGAGCTCACCTCAGGGGATAAGTCTCCGAGAGCACCTCGGGGAGATGGATGCCCGAGAGTCCCGGGCCAAATAACCTTGAGATCCCCTCGGGGTAGTGGGGCCCAAGGAACACTCAAGCAGAGGTCCGTTTTTCTCGGATCAGCGGGTCATCATCATCCATTATTTTGGAGTGATTACTACCCATGATCAGCGGCCATCAATGCCTTAATCATCGCAACGACCCAGATTGAGGAATAGGGGTGACCGTTACCAGGGTGATCCATTAACCGATAATCAAGAGGACGTGACGAAGGTAGTGGGGACTCGCGGATGGCCGTCGCAGGTATAAAAGGTATTCCAACCCTTCCGGTAAGGGGGTTAGGCATTCTCTACTACTCATACATTTTTCTGCCTTCTACTCTTCTTCATTGAGGCATTGACTTGAGCATCAGAGTGGACTCCACCGGACAACCTCCGACGTGTTTCCCTAACGCTCGTGTTGATCTCGCAGGGCGCGGAGTTCCTCCCCTATCGTCAACATATACGTGGGCTGAATCCCGGTGATTGACTGTCGACGTCGATTTCTTCCAGAACACCTGTATATAAAAAAAAATTGGCGCGGAACATGTTTGCCTACAACCCATGCTAAGGTGGTCCGTCTCTGATTGTTTATATCAATCGATTGTTTATAATATAACATTCGACTAATACTATTTGACTTAATCGATTTTTGAATTTGAAAATAAAAATCGAACCCAATAAATCGAAGTAATAAAAATAAATAAAATTTTTGAATAAACCGAATTCAATCGATCTTTTTCTCCCCTCTAATTGATATTCAAGGGCGAGAGGGACATCGATGTGAATTGGAAAACAAGCCATGGATTTTATTTATTGGTTTATGATAAGAAAGTAACTCAATCAAGTAGGAATGTGTTGCAAAGGTAAGTGTCAATATGGTAAATATTATTTGCTTTTGTTTTAAGTGTCTTTCGTAGTCCATTCCAATAATTAAACGAAGAGAGTAAATTATATATATATATATATATATATATATAATTCTAATACATTGTGTGATAATTTTGTACGTGTTTGTGGGTGATCAAGACACCTCAATCAATTGAGGTAGTAATTGAATCACGTCGCGACACTTCGAATCAATTCGAAACGTGGTGTCACGGGCGTCGCGACTGAATTCCGACCGCTCTGACTTCAGTTTTCTCCTACAGTTATAATGTGGGTTCGGAGCAGGCAGCCGAAGGCTACCGGCGATGGGAAGAAGGTCGGACGACAGACGAGCAGGTAGTCGGCGAGCACAATAGGTGCTAAGCGTGCGGACATGAGTTGGCCATCATGTACAGTCACGCACGAGATTATCGTGCAAGGTATTAAAAATGTGTATGTGACAGAGAGATTGTCAATCAAAATGATCCTTTATCTTTTCACTAATCACTACTAGTCATTTATATATTTGTGGCTTTTATTTAAAAGTAAATTAAAGCGATCGCAAAATAGGAAAAAGAGATTCTTCAAGACCTTTTTCCACTCATTGGAATTTATAGGAATGGATAAAAAACGATTGCTATTTTTTAAAAAAAAAATTAATCAAGTATCCCAGTACCTTTACCACCCGCTTAATCTCGGAGGCAATTCGTTCGACCTCCAGAATCTAAAAATCAATTGTCAACTCTACCCTTGCCCCAGCTGAATTTTGAAACGTGATATTCTATGAATTTACTGAAAGCCTTGTTATTGGTGGCAAAAAGTGATTCGTTCGTCCTTAACGTCCTCGTCAATCCGTCTCAGGATCAACACAGAGGAGATAAATCATGGGAGCTACTAGCCCGGATGCTATGGCTAACACGTAGGGAGAATGAGTATACTGATTTTACTAGGATTTGACCCTCAAACTTTTGATGGCAACATTCATACATTAATCATCAGTTCATCCTATCCTATAGAGAACACCCTGCTATTGCATTGTACTTGAGAGGTGCTACTTTATGTATATATTAGGTATTCAAATTTTATAATCCAATTAATTTTGAAATAGACCGTCCATCAAATATATTCAGCTAATATAGTGGATCCTAACGTAGTGCCCTAGCTACACTAAGAATTCAATCACCGTAGGTATTTTACGTCGAAATTAAATCCTGATTATTTGAGAATTGTAGCTTACCTCTTATCATCACACCAAAGCTTAGGGGAAAAGTGCTTTTTTTTTTTTGGATAATTCAGATATCCAATTCATAAAACTAACAAGTCATGAAGGCCACTGACTCAGCTCTACGAAAAGTTTATGCTGATCATCATGATAAATCAAATCATGGTGCAACTAACCTCCAATATTTTTCATCTCACGAGAGGAAAATATCCTGCAGTACACTGTAGCTGAGAATTAAATCATAAAAGTTTAGTTAATATGTCAAACGCCTTACCCGTGTATCATTGTCGTTGTCGAGAGGGGTTACTTTTTTTTTATCGTGGCAAAAAGTGATATCCTTTATCCCGGAGCCCCCCTAAGACCACCCAAAGCACATTGAAAGAGAGTAAATCATAGGAGATCAATCAGTGGAGTGACCTCTTAGGTGAGGGGGCCTAGCACAAGATAGACCTCGTCGTTTGAACCCAAGACCTATTATGATAACTCCTCCCGAGTACCAATTCAACTACATTAGTATGAGGCTATTTTTATTAATTGTCACCATGTATTCAGCTTACGTCGACTAATCCTAGGATGACCAATTTAACCCCATGGAAGTTTCCCACCGAGCCACTGAGAAATGCTCGGAGCAGATGGCCCATCAGCCGAGCGTTCTTAGGTCAACCATCCATTAAACAAAATTCATCTGTTAATTTGCTGAGGGTAAGATTTGATCTTTAGATGTCTAAGAATTGAGAAGGCACTCTATCGCATTATTGCCATGGGTCTATTTTTTTAGTTAATACTAGGTATCCAACTTACACCAACTAATCCTAGAGGTGATCAATTAAGTCCCATCGAAGTTTTTATCGATCATCAGAATAAATCAGGAATAGCTCATAACAGATGACTCATTAGCTCAACGTTTTTAGGTTAATTGTCTATTAAGAAAAATTTATCTATTAATTTACTGAAACTGAGATTTGATTCTTAAATATTTAAGAAATTAAAAAGGCACTTTGTCACTATATCATTATGTCGTTACATAGACCCCACATAATAGAATGATGACTAACACATGAGGTATTGTCATCATGAAATTTAAGTGTCAAATCCTAATGAAGTTAAGTGTCTGTCCTTCTTTATACGCTAATCACTATTTAACTAGTAGCCTTCTAATTTATTTCCTTGTGTTAATTTTGGATTGGATTGGTGGAGATATTGAAGGTCAATGGATCCAAACAAAAATTTAAGTGTGCTAAAAAAAATTAAAAAAATATTTTTTACTATCCAAGTCTATCGACTACGACTTTATAATTTGCTTCTGCTCAAGCTCGTCTTACTGCAGTTTGTCTCATTTGAGGTCCTACCAGACTGTCATAGGGTAAATTTTCCTAAACTCTCTACTTACCAAGTCAACTTTGCATGCAATCCCTACACAAATATTTCTTTGCATGCAGTCCCTGATGGGATGTTTGGTGAGTATTGTTTGAAGAAAAGTGAGTATAAAAGTTAGAAAATTGAGTATGGCAGGTTGTATCCACCACATCAATACCCATGTACTCAATTTTCACTCTTTTATACTCAAGTTTCATTCTTTTATACTCAGTTTTCACTGATGTATACTCAATTTTCATCCTTTTATATTCAGTTTCATCAGGGAGTAAAAACAAAGACAAACTTGTATGGGGAGTGAATGTAAATCTCAAAGGGCTATTGGAGAGTTTATAACAATTTACCGATACAAATTTGTGTTTGTGATTCTCTTTTTAAGTGTTTTCTTAAGATTATTAAATTTAGAATATTTATTTTCCTAGTACTAATAATCTCCATCAAATTTAGAATCTTATTAGATTTATTATATTAATATTTATACTAATCCAATATTAGTTGGCAAAACAGGTCGCCCCTGCCTCCGCCACAGTCGAAGACGAGCGAATCGACTTTTAATTATATTGTTAGGTAGGTGAAGTGATATTATATGATTTGGCTCCTTGAGGTCCACTTCGGATCCTCTGTCTCAAAAAATTTCTATCCGCCTGTCCGACTCCCATAACAACAGTCGGCAAATCGTTTAATCGTCGATCGGACACTATCGATAAATTTTGATCGTTGTACCGAATCAAATGATATCCTAGAAGAACGGTAAACCGATCCAAATCGTTATAATTGTAATCTTGTCGGATTCGACGGTGAATCTGATAAAATCTCAATTGCAACGATCCCGACGGATTAACCGTACCCCCAAGATATAATTTTGTTCAGGACGGCGGCCGAAGATCGCCGGTGGTATCCGATCGACGATCGGATGACTCGACGATCGTCGTCGGGGAGCGAGACAGACGGGACAAGAAATTTTTTAGGATAAAGGATCTGCCCTCCTTCGGGTCAGACTCACGAAGAGATATTTTCGAAAAGATTAATAACGTGAATATTTTTCACGTTTAGAATTTCAGTTAAAGCATAATTTCTCGCTCATTGATCACTTCGTCCCCTTAGTTTTTAGCCCTTGATTGGAGATTGGTCCCAATCATAAATTAATTAGGCCATGTTGATCAAATTATACTTTATGTCATTTGTCATCAATGATTAATTCTCTATTTTGATACCAAGAATGTGCCCATGTGACAATTAAACAAATTAAGCTTGTCAAGGATCATATCCTAATAACGAATCCTCATCATATAATTTTCTTTGTTTTTTTCCTTTTATTTTTTTAGTGAATTGTATTCAAATTGGACTCTCAATTATCATAGAGATTCCATTCTCCTGTCCCTAGACATAATTTATCGATCAACTCAATTAGTAAAAAAACAAAAAACCATTAGTCAAATCAAAATAAGTTCAATCAAAAAAACCATTGTGAGAGTTCGCCATAAAATTAAACTAAAATCAGTTGAACATTAAGTCATGAAAAATATCTAATAAATTCACATACACTTAAAAAAACAAAAAGATTTGAATTAAAATTAAATATAATGGTCCTCACAGCCGATGTACATGAGCCAACGCCAACTGGTTGATGCTGATGTAGGGTTTGAAGAATCATACAAATTAAAGAGACGCAATCGATATGGACCACTTCTCCCAATTCAACAGCGTTTCGAACCCGGTAGGGTGAGCCGCCATCCCCTTCGGGTGAGATTACCTATCGGCTCTCAATTACCCGCCAGAAACAAAGGTAGAATTCGAATTTAGACGAAAATTCTGCAGTTTAAGTACCTATCGAACACGACTAGAGCCGCCTTTGAACTTTCTTGGGTGCTCGAAAGAATAAAGATCCAAACCGAGAAGAATCGACATGTAACCAAATACATGGTGTAGGAAGAACTAGACGTCTGCCTTCAATTCAGCTGAAAAAGATTGTTGTTCCATTAGGAAAACACCTAACTGTATGAGAATACTAATGGTATTTTGCTATGGAGTTATAGCTGACTCTTAGGACAAACACAACTTGATGACGACGACGACGCTGTATAAAGCAAAAAAAGTTGATGTGATCACGGGTACAGCTGGAAGATAGTGAATTCGCGGCAATGTGACAAACCTCATCTTGTGAGGATTAGAGAATGCCATGAGCCCCGGGCCTTATCCCTTCTTGTCCTCAAGGGAGGGAAGGTGGTCCACATTCCACACTAGGAGACTATTGAGGGGCACTCCTTGCTGAAGGAGGATGGTGACTAATGGAGAGTTCCATTCATTCATTCATTCGTTCCCATTGGAGGTTTAAGTTCTAGAGATTGTGAGATTGAGAAACTTAAGGGGATCCAGCTCATCTGTTCCGATCCTTAAATGCCTTTCGACACTGATCGATCGATCGATCGAGCAGCATCATAAATGTCATACAGTTTGGTCCAAATCTTAAACCTGTTTCTATCTTCAGAAGATAACTAACCAAAGTATTGAAAATCTAAGGGGTCTGCTGTAAACACTTGAATGAAGATGTTGTTGGCCTTGGTAAACAAAAAAGGCAATGAGTCATGAGAAAGAAAGATTAAAATGATACATCCACTAATTGCATGGTCCTAGTAGGATTGACAAGGCCACTTTACCCCACAACACCACCTAAGTAATCAAAGTTTCCTCTATAGTTTAGATGAAAGTGGCACCTCACATCAAACCAACCATCACTTATAAAGTGTTTCGATTCGTAATGGAATAGTAGGGAATATCACTTATTAAATGGAAGACAGCAGTTAAAATATCAGGAAAAAATGACATGTGTTAGTGAAGAAAAGTGATTTAGAAATGCAAAGAAAGGTTTTGATTCGAAAGAAGAGTGTATTGATTGCCCAAATTAACAATGTACATGGCGGCAAGCTCTGTAAGCAGGGAGTTCTACAAGAACATAATGTCTCGTAACACAAGTAATTGATCCGATAGAGGGACCAGCAAACAGTCGCAAAGATGCTTAATCATCACTGCTTAGTGCTGAATCTACCAGCATTATGGTGCTGAACCAAGACAGCCCAAAAGTTTTTCAGAAAAGAAGGCATTCGAAAAGGTTTTTGACAAAGAAGAGAATCCAAAACAATTTTAAGCCGAAAGTTATAGATGACACGGACAACATTTATGGCACAAGAAATCTTGCAAAAAAAAAAAACGAGTTGAAGTAGAAAAAAAGTCACGAGTCCAAGAGTGAGCTAAATTAATTAGAAAGTGATCTTTCAGAAGATGAAACCTCTTGAATAACAGCTGAAGAAGAAGAAAATAATGACAGGAAGTGCAGGGAATAAGGAGTACCTTTCATCTCATACATTCGACAGTCTTATTTTGGAATCGGTACAAGAATTTTTTGTATAACTCAGTAGTAGTGCTTGCTGATAGCTAATGGAAATTTAGGACCACTGAAGACTATGCCATCGTCGATCCTGAAGGCGAAGTGTCAGCTTATTTTGTTGGGATTGCATGAACCAGATAGAGGAGGTTGATTGATAGAGATAGAAACATCGAACTAAAGTAAGTCCTTCCAACACCAAAAATAATTTTTTGCAATTCAATGAACCTAGATCCCAATGCATGTTATTGTGCCATCAAAGTTCTTCACCATCTATCCAATTCAAGGAAACAGCACAAAAGAAAAATTCAGCAAGTAAAGAAGATTCCTCAATGTAGATCACAGTGTAATCATCATGTTTTGGTTACTCTCCGTATATATTCATGTATTTTTAAATATGGAAGTGTTAATGTTAGTTATAAGAGTCAATCATGAGATGATTGATATGACACTTATGTATCATATTTTAATAATAGATAACATTTTGTGTTTATTATATTTACTTTGTTACCGTGCAAATTTGAATAAATATAATAATATCCTAGAATTATAGGATCTATTCTATAGCGTATCAATTATTTGAAAACCACGAGAGACTATAGATATATAAAACACTGCTCTCAATTATTCATAATCAAGTATTAATATATAAGGACAATATTAATATATTGAAACTAGCATGTAAGTTAGCTGATAACTTAATCTCATAAGTCATGGATATGAGATATCAAGTTAACACATAAATATATATTAGAGAATATATACTGAATTGATCCGCAATGTTTCATAGATTGTTATATGAGTGTTATAAATATTCTCATAGCGAATTTTAGTATCAATAGTCCTTTAAACTAAAGTCATTACGGTTCCTTACATAAAGAGTTGTGTACTTTAATCACTTGTAACAAGGTTGATTATAAAGTCATTCGCTGGATATACAATAAGTTATGTAGAGGGATGTGAGCAATGTAGATGGAATTTGTCCCTTAAATATAACGAAGGTTATATCTGTGAACCCCTTGCTTAAGTTAGGGTTTTTTATCTCAACTTAAATAGTGGCTAGCACTACAGTGTGGGTACGTGAGACTCCAATTGTGATCATGAGACGGGTGACGGATGTGCTCATGTGGATATCATAGAGGCACGAACTGTTGATCGTGCTTAGATCTGTTTGATTTTCTATATTAGCAAAGATTCTGGACATCTAGAGGTAACTTTCTATACCAACAATTTAATTTGAATTCGCAAGGATCATTAATGGGTTCTTCTTCCGCTGTTTTTTAATGTTTAATTTCACAAGGAAACCCAACAGGAAGCTGGCCTTAACAAGCTCTCGATTGACCTCTAAATCTCAGCTTAAATTAGAAATCAATGCTAAGAAAATGTTTTGTTCCACAAGTGAAACCAATAAAGTTATGTACCTCAAATACAATCGGGCCTATTTATCGTTATCCGAGGCAAATGTAAGAATTGCTTTGCGTTTAGCAATATAATGTTGGTACTTATGCATACCTAGGAAAGGCAGTTTACATGGAACTGACTGAAACTTCAAGATGATCAGCATCAATGCTATTATAAAAAAAAGAAATCCAGTTTCTAGCATTGTTTATTATCAAAGACAACAAAGAAGAGGTCATTCATTCAGACAGCCAACACGGTATGTAGATAACATCATCTAAGCATTTGTTTAAAGTCTATAAGAAACTTAGAGAGTAAAGATCCAAACAAGAAGTAACCAAACAAGAAGTTTGACGAAACCAAAAAGGGAAATAACGTGATTTCTAAACATGAACATTTGGCCACTATGCAAGGACCAAATAAGTGTCATTATCCCTAAGTGAACGAGCTTAAAGAATATGGAAAAAAAAAATCAAGAATATAAAAAATGCTACTATAAGAATAATTTGTGTTGAAAGGCCAACTGAGAAAGGAAAACAAACTGACTGTGCCATGATAGTATAATCAAGAAAAAGAACAGGCATGCATAGATTGGGATGTTTCAGTATCCTACTTCCTATCTCCTAGACACTTCATTATGAAAATATCTGAACACAAACATCTAAAACAGGATGAGAAGAACAGTTATGGCCTTAGCCTCCCAAGTTTGCTTCTCAACATCGTCCGTCTACTATCACATCAATATAGGAACAATTGACGGCAGAGAAACAACTGAGAGAGATATTTTATTAGGATAAGCATAAACATCCTGGCAATGGTCAATTAAGTTAGGCCTTAATCTCTGCACATGTGAGGCAGACATGGGTGGTGCCAACAACAAGAAAGATCAACCTTGTTTAGGCATTCTTTCGCAATTGCTAAAACCTTAATAAACCTCTAAGAATCGACATGATCGACCTGAAATGTAAAAAAATTAAGAGAGCATTTGCATAATCTAAAAGATTACTCAACACAATGTCTAAGTAGCAGTGACATAATCCAGAATCCAAGTTTCAATTACCAAAATTACCAACATTGCATATGACACTGGTTCTTGCCAAGAGTCATTCTACATAGTACCGATCCGTGATGATCATTAGCACATAGAAATGGGAACACTGTCAAATTGGGAAAAGGTGGAATTTTTGTCCTTCAATCGCCAAAAGGCTAGTTCTTAGTACTCGTCTATGAGCAACAAACCAGTAAACATGGAGCCACGGTGAAATGTCAGTGAAATCGCCAAACCAGAGACGAGAGAAGGAGGCAAGGGCGACAATTCGACATCTCCCTTGAAGCGGCAACGGGAGAGAGAGAGAGGGGGAGAGAATGGGGTCTCGCGAAGTTGGCAACCCCGTTATCTACTGGGCTCAATGACAGGTCCCTTTGTAGTTATTGGGCCAGGTAATTGGGCCTCTTAATAGGATTGAGTTTCTCACGTGCCAATAAAAAATATTGCACTAGGTAGCAGAGGAATTTAGGATAATCCATCTGGCCCCATAAAAATTTTCCACCGATCAGTAAGATAAATCAAAAGTACTCGCATTAGGCAGTCTAGAAGCCTAGCATCCCAGGGTTTGCGCCCCATTTGGAGGAAAAATTCCTATAAAATACTTCGTAAATAGAGATCTAATCATGGATGTTTAGGATAGCGACTAATCATTCTACTGCTGCACCATAACTCTGAGGCTTCTCACGTGCCAATCAAGTGTGCAAAAAAAAAAATAATTAACGAGATTAAATAACGTCTAATTCAGTTCTACGAAAGTTTTTAATTGACCGCTAGAATAAATCGAGAAGTACTCACAATGGACGATCTAAGAGTCCAGCGTCCTAGAGTTCGTATCTTATTTGAAAAAAAATTCCTATAAAATATATCATAATTGAGAATTAATCACGGATATCTAAAATTATAACTAATCGTCCTCCTGTTACATTGTAATCTCGGACACCAAGAACTGCGCAAGGATTCCATGATATGATGATATTCTTAATAATAATTAAAAATAAAGAAATAATGGATAAGAATTTTTTTTTTTGCAAAATCTTCTTCAATATAAGACGTATGAATTGAACGTAATTCTATTTTAATATTTAAATTAATAATTCGAGGTACAATTCTTTTCATTTTGTGAAATGAAACAGTATCCAATAAATTTGGTATTTTAACATAAAATAACTACAAAATGCTTCTAAATTCATTTGAAATGAGGGACAACAATTTCAAAAACATAAAATTCTATTTAATTAATATATTAAGACGATTCCAATCTAAATATTTAATATTAATTATTAAAAATATCTTGATTGGATCTCACAATATTTGCCACCATGCAAGGAATCAAGCCCCCTTTCTCTACCCCTATAAACAATACAAAGTTTAAAATAAATGAACATGAACGTGCACGATTTTTTTTTTTCATTCATTCATTCAAATCCAAAAATATATGCTATTAAAAAATATTTTCGAGAAGGAATTTATTATTATCATTATGTATATACATGCATCGAGAGAAATGGATATCATATAACAAATAAAATATTTTTTATTAAAAGATTAAAATTTGACTAAATTTTGTGGCAAATAGAAGTACTTTAGTCGTTACAATGCTTAGCTTACTTTGAAGGTGAAGCAACGAACGGTTCAATGGTTCAATGGAGATTGAAACCCGGTCTAAATAAACCGACCGAACGGTTCAATGGTTCATGCCCCTTAAGAGACATGGGAGGGGAGATGCCCAAATTTACAGTATAAAATGAGGGAGGAGAGGAGAAGCAGAGTGCTCTGTTCTGCCATGGCGAGGTGCAAGGTGAGGCTGGTGAGGATCACCAACGATTCCATCCGCCGAGCGACGCTCAAGAAGCGGCTCAAGGGTTTGATGAAGAAGGTACGGGAGCTGACGGTGCTCTGCGACGTCGAGGCGGCGGCTGTGGTGTACGATCCGCAGCACCCCGTGCGCCCCGCGGCGTGGCCGTCTCGCCACGACGCCGAGCACACGTTCCGACGCTTCAAGGACATGCCAGAGATCCAGCGCCGCCGGAAGGTGTCCAGCCACGAGACGTTCCTCCTCGAGCGCGTCGCCAAGCTGCGCGACCAGCTCCGCCGACTGATGCGGGCCAACCGCGAGCTCGAGATGTCGGTGCTCCTACTCGAGGGCCTCCTCGGTCGGAGTGTCCTCGACCTCAGCATCGAGGACGCCTCCGCGCTCTCGCAGCTCGTCGACAACAAGCTCCGGGAGATCGACTCGAGGCGGGAGGAGGTCCTCCGGCAACTTTCCATGGCTATCCCTCTACGTCTACAGCAGAGCATCAACTGGTCGCCACTTCCTCCGCCTCCTCCTCCGGTGGTTCCCGCACTCATGGCTCCGCATCTACAGCAGAGCATGAACTGGTCGCAACTGCCTCTTCCGCCGCAACCTCCGGCGGCTCCTATGCCTTCCCAGCGGAACATTAACTGCTCGTCGTTCTCAGCCACGACCACGCTCCCATCAATTCAAACTCCAGCGCCGGAGGGAAGTCACAATCACGGCGGCGCCGCTGCCGCACCCGCCGGCGGCAACTTCCAGACTATGGATGAGTACTCCGGCGCCGCGACGAACCCGTTCCCGTGGAGTGACTCCTTGTTCTTTTAATCCAAATTCTGGCCGCCATGATTCCTGAAAGCTCGGGATTAATCGATACGAACTGCCTATCAAAGTGTTATGAATTTTCTGAAACTCATTTGAAATTTTGATAATAAATTAAATCCTCAATTATTTTTTTGGAAATGATTTACACCGAAAAAATATATGTCTTAGTGAATATTTTAACATTAATCGATGACACGTCCGATGTTCGATAGTCGATTGGATATCATCGGCGACCTTCGATCGTCATTCCGAATCAAATTATATCTTGGGGACGATGAATTCGTCGGGATCGTCGATAATGGTGAATCCGTCGGGATCGTCGATAATGGTGAATCCATCGGGATCCACGGTGAATGATATGAGATCGTAATTGCAACGATCCTCGGGTACAACGGCGGGCGAAAGCCGTCGACGATGTCCGATAGACGATTGGATATCGGATATGCCACCGATTGACAGTTAAAATTTTCACTGAGATATTCATTGTGTGTATCATTATTATTTTTTTTTAATTTTAATTGGTATTAGATATCCAACTATTTATCCTGATAAATAAGCTAAATCAAAAACCTTAATTTTGAATAATCAGTCACAATAAATTGAGTATTAACTTATTATTATAATATTTTTAAATCAATCATTTATTAAATATTAATTTATCGAGATTGACATTCAATACCTAAACATCTGAGAAACTCACTATACCCTCATTATATTTTAATTTTAATTTTAATTAGGGCGTGTTGAAATATAATTTTGATTAAAATTAATATATAAAATATAATTTTTCAACACAAAATATAAAAGATGTCTTAATTTTGTTTCGATATAATGTCATTTATTTGACGGCAAGGATCACATCTTTTTATCTATCACACACGCTGTGGCTGCGCGGTGTGCGGAGGCAGGAGGCGGCGATTCCTGCGCGCGAGGGAAGAGCTCTTCAACATGGCGATGCTGCTTCTCCGAAGAAGAAAGGTGGAAAAAATCCTTAATTCTTTGCTCTATGTTACTTCTTCCATCTCCTTTGATACTCGTTCCGGAGTATTTTGTCACTGGATGATGAATGTGAAACCCACCCTCCAAGATCAATTTTTTTTGGCTATCGCCGGTTCTAGGGCCGGTCGTGATTTTCTTATCACGAAGATAAAAAGGTGGGAAATCGCCAATCCTGTATTTTCTTATTTTTAGCGCCTTCATGATGATTTCTGAGGCATTTTTTTAAGCTTTCGATGTTTGTGAAACCCTCCAAGATCAGTTTTTTTTGGAAATCGTTTGTTAGTAATCCTCTTAAGAACCCTAGAGGCGATTATTATCTTTCTTGTCTTTGGAGTCTTTCTCTTTTGGCAATCGACGAGATAATAATTTGGCGTTGGCGTCACTGGTTAGCCTATAGGAGACCGCTAATAGTTTACTTAGGGAATGGCAAGTTACCAATATCAAAAGAAAGCAAAATCGATTACCTGGAGATTGACATCCTCAAAAGGTTTCTTAGCCTGGGCCTTTTGCCACAGATTATATAGAATTTGTAAAGGACGCTAATAGTTTACTTAGGGAATGACAAGTTACTAATCTTAAAAGATAGCAAAATTGATCACCTGGAGTCTGGAGATTGACATCCTCAAAAGGATTCTTAGTTGAATCATTATATAGAATTTTAGAGGACAGTAAGATCACACAAGAAAGAGACAAGGCCATCTGGAAATTTTCAAAGCAGGAACTTTAGTATTGAATATTATCTGTCCACAAGTCGTTACTGATCAGAAAAAGACAGCAAGAGCCTTAATGTGTTTCTGTAACATGGCTGCGGAGACAGAAGAATTCCTCTTTTTACACTATCAGATACATAAACAAGATGGTTAGGAGTAATGTGGTTTGATGACGACAACATGGCATTAGGCAAAGTCGGGATTAAGAATAATGAAGGGAAGGCAATTAAAGGCTTCTTTGTTATCAATTCTTATCACAATCAAACAGTGCTACCAAGGAATAGACAACTGACTCGTAAAATGCTACAAATGGGCTAATTGGTACCTCAATAATTACAAAATTTTCAAAGCTGAGATGGGTATCTAAAATTACTCGATCTCTTTATGTATCATCTCATCAGATTATCCCGAAAAACTAGATAATTTTTTCACTTATTTTACGTTCCTTATTGCCTATATAGAATCCTTCCCTTCACCATTCATATATTCATTTCATTCTTGTGTTGAAAATGGATACTTTGGCATCCGTTAGATTGTGGAAAAAAAATGAGGACTCAACCTTTACATCAGCCAATCATTATCTTTCTCTTCTTAGGTATCTTTTTTGGAAAATCTCCTTTTCCCTTATGTCCTAATGTTCAAGATGACTGCTTTATAACATCGCAAGTTGGGGAGTTTGATCATCATTAATTTTGCTTTATCTGAATCCTTGGGATAAATTCTCTTGTCATTGATGATTCCTCGTACTATTTTCTCTTCCTTTTTGTCTGATTCATCTTAAGACTTGCAACAATCTTTGACCAATCACATTGTTAGATTATTTGGCTTAAATTAGTTACAACTGTGGTCTTTCTCTGTCGTTTTCACCAAGTGTTGTAGTTGTGTCATTCTTCATGTTGTCTCAATAGTTCTCTCACAGGAATACAAATTCTTATGGGCAAAAATCAAAAGGGTGTCTATTTTTATTGGAATTGTCAAAAGGGCACTGCTTTTTCATTTATCATCAAAACAATGCCCCATCTTGTCTCACCCTATTTTTGTTCCCGAAAATTCCCTTGTTTTTAACACTGTTGTAGCATTTATGATCCATAGCTGCTACAACATGAACATTTCAACTCCGATCGACACTAGTAATATTATCTTATAGCAGCTATGAACTATAGTTGCTACAAGATAACACTTCATCTTGGTCAATACTAGTCAACATTATGTTATAGCAACTATGAATCGTAGCTGCTACCGCTTGTAGCAGTTATGATCTGTAGCTGCTACGACTATGTTTAAGTCAATTTTGTTTGCTATGGCCCGTAGGTGCTATAATAGTGTCGAAAATTATTTTCGGAACAAAAATAGGGTGAGGCGGGCTGGAGCGCTATTTTGATGATAAATGAAAAAGAGTCGCCCTTTTGACGATTCCATAAAACAATGAAAAGGGGCGCCTTTTGATTTTTGCTCAATTCTTATTGGTAATTGTCTATTTTTTTCAATAACTCTTTCCCCTATTTTTTAATTTCAGTTTCAACTAGTAGATGTCTTGATTGCAATACCCAATTTAGTTTCATGTGGATTTATTGGTTAATGAGAAGATTTAATTATCGTTATCTTGAGTTTAAACATTTTGAGCTAGAGTTGGATGGAGGCTTTGGCCATTATTGTATGAAAGCATGCATATATGTAGTCTCGGTGAGGTGGTTTGGTTTGGTGCCCCCGGGGCTATGGTGCAGCGAAAGGGCGACTAGTTGTCATCCCAGACATCCACGGTTCGATCACTAGTTACGACGTATTTTGTAGGAATTTTTTCTCCAAATGGGGCGCGAACCCTGGGACGCTGGGCTTCTAAACTGCCCACCGCGAGCGCTTTCCAATTTACCCTTGCGGCTGATGGGAAACTTTCGTGGGGCTGGACCAGTCGCCCTAGGTTCGCTTGTTACCTGGTTCATCAATTTTTTTTTTTTGGTGGTGGTTTGGCCTATCAAGTTAATGAATCGGTTCTTTCATTTCTACTTGTTGTGACATCTAGATTTGTTTTATTCTTGACATCCCTGTCTAATTATTTGAGTCCATGTTCTTTCTAGTTGCTAATTTGATAGAGAACTGATAAGTACAAATAGAAAATGGGCATTATGTTCCCTTTCTTCTTTTAAGTTGGCTATGATGCTGTACTTGATATTTTTTTCCTAACCTTTTAGTGGATTTTACTTTGTTGAAGGCCATTTTTCAAGCTGCCAACCGTCTACATGTTGTCGTTGGATTTGCATCATATGGTTCTCAAAGAACTATCAATGTGGGACAACCAACATCACTATCTCACCCTGAGGTATTAGGCTAAGTGCGTGCTGATTTTTTTCTTAGTTTTGCACTTTGGTGATCTCTTATCTTGACTCGTAGTTACATGTCACTTTTAAGATTTTACTCTTTATTCTTGTGAATGTGATTCTTTTTTTCAGCATTTTGTTGTTCTTGAGTTGAAAAGCTGTATTGAATTCCAGCATATATCAATGTTTCATTACTATTCTTTTCTCTGCTAACTTTAGTTGCATGAAATGAGCGGAATTCTATAAGAAATAATAAAATATTTAGGTATCATATTTTGAAAGAAGTTATTATCTAACATTTAAAATTTAATTAACATTTTTTTTAGTGTTCCATTTTATTAAAGAAAATTCCACTTTTAAAACCTTTATTCATCTTTAGCATATTTTATAAGTATTTACTGTGTCTTCTCTTTTGGAATACGTTGTTCCTAATGTACCCAAGAGTATAATTTAGGTGTTTCTTTGGTTAGTGCCATGGTCACTTCAGAAAGCATTTTTTTTTTGGTCAATTTTTCTGTGTAGTCTATTATGCCTACAGACACTTGAAAATACGCAGAATGGTTAAATACAGGAGAACTTCCCACTTTTGGGTTTGGAGTGGTTCTGGGATGGACCCCAAAGGTTCTTATAACCTTATTGGGGTGTAAATCCTCATCCTATGCCACCATAGCCAGCCTAGTGGACATATACACATTGTTTTTATGCTACGTTGAAAGTTTCAAAATAATTCATTTAAAGTCTTTAGTTTCAACTATCGTTCGTTCTTGAGTAACGAGAATGATTCTTTTCTTAGTAGTTATAAATTGGCCTGTAACTCCTTTCTCTTTACAAGTTACTAGGTGAAGATGAAATCACACCAGGGATTGCAACCAATGAGTATATTTCAAGAAGAAAAAAACTTGTGGAGTTGCTGCCAGAAAAGAGCTTGGCTATAATTGCCTCTGCTCCTGTGAAAATGATGACGGATGTGGTGCCATATCCATTTAGACAAGATGCTGATTACCATTATATTACAGGCTGCTTGCAACCTGGTGGCATCGCAGTGTTAGGTGAAGAATGTGGCCTATGTATGTTTATGCCTGATCCAGATCCTGATGTAAGATTTCATATATCTTTCATCATTTATTCTCATCTTTGGTAGCTCCTTTGGTGCTTGTAAAAGAGGTATCTTTTATTGTGCTGTCTAGAGTCATCAACTTTTTGCTGGGTAGTGTTGTCGCTTGCTCAGGCTCAGAGCTTGTTTATACCGTAGCTAAGATTTTCTTTATTGTATTTGATACATTAGTTCACAATGAAAACTCTAAATTTGTCTTGATAATTCCACGTTGTATTGTCCAATATATAGCTAGATAGGGTGTAGAGAATTATGTTATGGAGCTAACAAACAGTTTGTTACCTTTAAATTGCAATAGACAAGTTGTAATATTACCTTCTTTTGCTGAATTACTGTTGTGAATGTGTTTCCAATGTTTGGCATTTTTTTTCCTTCTTGAATTTGTCCATTTCAAAGATATGAAATCGATCCATGTGTTTCCTTGTAATAGTTCAGTTACAATTAAATCTTTTGTTCATGTCTTGTCACCTGGATGTATGTGTCTAATTGGAAGTTTCCTTGTATCTCGTATTAGAGATTCCACCTACATTCTGCAGATACAATTATCTGACCTCATTTGCTGGTTTCCTTTTTTAATTGGTGAAAAATGTATTCAATATTCAACAGGATGCTGTTTGGCAAGGTCCTGTTTCTGGAGTGGAAGCAGCCTTTGAATTTTTTAAGGCTGATAAAGCATTTCCATTGAGTCAGATGCACAAGGTCTGTTATGCATTGTGTACATATATATTTGTATGATAACATCGGATAGAATCTATAAATGTATAACATAGAAAGTCACAATTGCTTTACTCTGTTTGGAGCAGTTGTGTGAAATTATGCTGTTGTCCACTAAAGTATTGATGCAGAGCAAATAGTAGTGCATTGTATGATCCATTCCATATCATAGGAGATTGGAAAAATCCAATAATATTAATAAAAATATTTTTGGTATCCACGTCAATTGTATTGGAGTTTTTTTTTTCTTGGCATGGAGGCTCAATCTGCCAGGAGGAGGCTAATGCAGTATGATGCCTTGTGCATGCTGATAAAACTTCTATATTTCCTCTTTTCTTCCTCTTTTCACTTTTAGCTTGTCTGGTAAGTTGAGAAAATGAATTGATAAGGCTATGCATATCCTTGTCTCAAAGCAACTTCTTCAATATATACATTTACTTAACTGTTAATTACGACAGGGAATCTTTATAAACTTATTGCTTCTTGGATGCAGATCCTTCCTCAAATGATAGGAAGTGCATCAAGATTGTTCCATAATGTGAAGACAGCATCCCCATCTTATATGCATCTGGAGCCCTTCAGTAGAGCAACTTCAGAAAACAAAGTTAAAGATCTTTCAATCTATACTCATGAAATACGATGGATAAAGTCTTCATCCGAGCTCAAGTTGATGAGGGCATCAGCCTCGATTGCATGCCAGGTAACCTTTTTTACTTGTATAGATTGATCATTCAGCAACTTGATTGAGATTTGAGCCCAATAACTCCTTTTTTTTTTCTTTATGCGATTTTTTTAACAGTAAGTTCAGCAAGTTAATGCATTTGTTTTTTTAGTCTATATATTCTGCAACATAGAATCAGTGTTTTTTTTATTTCTGCGTGATAGTGGTGACAAGTAATCAAGTAGCTTGTCCAGTGTGGAGATGTGCTAGTTTCAGGCCATTGCCAAAGATATAATTTATTTTTGTTTAGAATAACAACCCATCAAAGATCTATATGGTCCACTATATCACAATACATTTTTCACCATGTGACTATCTTAGAAACCAAAGAATTGCTATGAATTCATGATTGGTTTAAGTCGACTCTGATAATAATGATCATGATCCACTTAGATGAGAGAACCACCCATTAACTTCTTAGGTCTAACTATTAGCACAAAATTCTTAAATCCAAGGTAATAGTAGCTATTCATGTAAACTTATGAAGTCTCTTTATTACCCCCACAACTCACCATATAAACTAAATTGAGGTAACAAAATTTAAGCAAGACATGTATACTTTTTTATTTAGTTATAAAGTTCATGTATAGAAAGGGTTGATTTGCAGCAAAAGTTTGAAAACAGTAATGGACCAAGGACTTTTTTTTTTTAAAACTAAATAATTTATTATTTTATCCCTTCAAAGAATATCTTCTTTTTAAATGATTAACGAGGTTTTTTCAACCTCGGGCGTCCAAGGCGTCCAAGGACTTTTTATTAGGAGGTGAACTTTTTTTACTATTTATTTTTGGTTAAACATAAAGTTCATGTATAGAAAGGGTTAATTTGCAGCAAAAGCTTGAACAGTAATGGACCAAGGGATTTTTATTAGGAGGTGAACCTTTTTTACTATTTTTTTTTTGTTAAACATAAAGTTCATGTATAGAAAGGGTTGATTTGTAGCAAAACTTTGAAAACAGTAGTGGACCAAGGAATTTTTATTTGGAGGTGAACTTTGTTTACTATTTATTTTTTTTGTTAAACATAAAGTTCATGTATAGAAAGGGTTGATTTGCAGCAAGAGTTTGAAAACGGTAATGGACCAAGGAATTTTTATTAGGAGGTGAACTTTTTTTACTATTTTTTTTGTTAAACATAAAGTTCGTGTATAGAAAGGGTTAATATGCAGCAAAAGCTTTTTTTTACTATTTATTTTTTTGTTAAACATAAAGTTAGCTTTCTTTTTAATCCTTGTGATCTAGTTGATTTAATCCTAAAAGATTGTTATACGTAAAAAATTAACATAAGAAATTCTATATTTTGTAAATTTATTTATTTATAGTTCACAAACCACATCAAATAAGTAAAGAATATGAACCTTCCACTAACTACAACCATATTTTGGTAGCAAAGACAAATTTTGAAAGTGAGTCTTTCTATTGCATAACGCTTAAGAAAAATTATAATATTAAAAAATTAGGCTTTCAGGTGTCTTTCATTTTTAGGAGAAAAAAATAGAATTATAATAGAATCAATTATCAGAAACAGTGCTGGTCCAAGTTCATGGAATATAAATTAATGGATTAAAACATGTATGCTGAGTATAGTGCAAAATGCAAATATGAATTCTTTTAGAACATGTTGACTTCAGTACCTATTTTACAGATTTGATTCTATTCTTGATGTGCTTTGTGCTATTGCACAATTTTATAATTTATTTGGGAATGAATTGAACATAATGTTTTTAAAGCTTATCTCATGTGCTGCAAATTCTATTTCCAGAACGGATTAATCCAAACTCTGATTCACTCTAAATTTAATACTATATTATCTTTTCTGCGAAATGCTTGATTGCTTTATATTAAGATATTGTTTTAAATCGTTTATCATGACTACTCTTGATTGAAGAATGGTTTTCTTCTTGAAACATGTTGACTTGATCTCCAAAACAATTGTCGGTAGTCATATAAGTATTTTTCATTTTTCTCTAGTCATTATTGCAAACTATGTTGCTTTCAAGAGTATTTCCAGAAGAGAGCAAGTTGTCAGCCAAAGTTGAATATGAGTGCAAGACAAGAGGCGCCCAAAGAATGGCGTAAGCTTCCTTTTTACATTTCTTTTAGCTTCCTTTTTACATTTCTTTTACTAAAATTTCTCGAGATCCATTTATGATTTGCATTAGTGTTAGTGATTATTCATGGAAACCCTTTTGAGAACTAAGCTTAGTGCTGGTATATCTTGTAGTTATATTATTGCTTCGATTTGAATTCCTATAATAGTTAGAAAGTTTCTGGTTCTTCTGACTGACAGTTCCTTGTCATATTATCGCAAACTTTCCAATGGTTTCTTTGCTGCTCGTCATGATATCCATTTTAGGAAGATGCAGCAAACTAGGATCTATTGTTTCAAAAGTATGTTCTGTGAATTCTTTTATCTACAAAGTACAACTAAAGTACATTAATCATTCAATCCTAAATAAAGATTGGCAGTTCAATTGAGTGTATGTGAATCTATCTTTAAGAAGTGAAAGCCATCTTTCTCACTCATTTCTATACGTAAGCAAACTGCAGCTTATGCTAAATTAGGGTTTTCTAATTTTCAGTCTCTTGAGCACATGTAAGATCCAAACACTCCAGATGTTTAAGGCTATCTATTTATGGTGAAAGACACCATTGTTTCTCATTTATGTACCTAAAGAAGTGTAGCTTGTACTAGTTTATGATTTTACTATTTCCATTGGTTTTCAGATAGTTGATATTTTAGGAAGATACCTCCTATTCCGAGTGTATTTAGATCTAGAGAATTGTTCTGTATTCATGGTCAGGTACTAGAGGTCTTTACTGCATGATCTCATACATCATCATACATGCATAATTGCCTTTTGTTTTCTGGAAAGTACTCATGTTTTGTTATTTCACTATTCTTCAGGTTCCATCCTGTAGTAGGTGGTGGTGCAAATGGAAGCATTATCCACTACTCACGAAATGACCAAAAAGTAAGGTTACTTTATTCTCATTCATTGAATATCTACCTGTGTTTCTAATCTTAGTGAACAGAGCTTTAATGGTTAAAGATTGACAGATTAGAGCTGGGGATTTTGTACTAATGGATATTGGTTGTGAATTACACGGTTACTTAAGTGACTTAACTCGCACCTGGCCTACTTGTGGTAGCTTTAATTCTGCTCAGGTAACACTGCATGTACTTTCTAATAATTTAGAAATTGTCTTTATTGCCCTTTCTTCTTGCTTCTGGTTGTAATTGTTTATCTTTCTGCATTGATTGGATCTTGTGAGCCTTTATTACTGATATTCTTTCTAGTTGGTGAGTTAGAAGCATCATGTCCTGACAATAATGATAAGCCATGTCATGGTCAGCTGCATGGACATTTTTCTATGATTAAACTCGATATAAGGTCATATTGGTACATAGGTATGGTGGATTCTTTTTAATGGCCTCTCTTTATCCTTATATCTTTATCTCTTATTAACATAATTGATCCGGGCGAGCGGTTTTTTCATAGGGATGAGCGCCCGGTCGGAGAAAACCCGGTTCAACCCGGCTCAGGGATAACAAAGGCCGGGGCGGGCAGAAGCTCAAGTCGGAATCAAGTTCACCCTGAGCCGAACTCTCGAGGCCGACCTCCCGAGGTCAAGCGATAGAAGCCGAACTCTCGAGGCCGACCTCCCGAGGTCGAACGATAGAATCCGAACTCTCGAGGCCGACCTCCCGAGGTCGAGCGATAGAAGCCGAACTCTCGAGGCCGACCTCCCGAGGTCGAGCGATAGAAGCCGAACTCTCGAGGCCGACCTCCCGAGGTCGAGCAATAGAAGCCGAGCTCCCGAGGCCGACCTCCCAAGGTCAAGCGACAGAAGCCGAGCCCTCGAGGCCGACCCCCCGAGGTCGAGCGATAGAAGCCGAGCCCTCGAGGCCGACCCCCCGAGGTCGAGCGATAGAAGCCGAGCTCCCGAGGCTGACCTCCCGAGACAGAACGATCGAGGTCGAGTGCTCGAGTTTCATCCCTCGAAGGGCCCCGTCAAAACTCTCCGTTAAGAGACGTCGTCATCATCTGACGTGGCCGACCAACGTTAATTAGGGGTAGGATCACAGGATGGCAGACTGCTGTGTCAGTCTCACTCCGCCGCTATGGCATCCAATTAATTAACCTAATCTATGGCTAAGTCTTGACGGGATGTGACAGCTCACACGTGGGAAGCCCCTATATAAATCCAATCCGAACTTCGGAGAGAGGATCGCTGCCATTCGCAACCACACCACTGCAAGGAGAGATCTGTCCCGGTCCGACCTCCCAAATCACAGCAGACCCAGTCGGCTTGGTTAGACCGAGTCATCCGAGAGAGAACCGATCTTCGCTTGTCGACAGGATCAAATTTGGCGCCGTCTGTGGGAATCTTTCGCCTGATCGAGAGCCGAAGATGAGTGACTCCAATCGGGTGACCGTTTCTCTTTCACAAGAGGACTTGGAGCTGCTGATAGAGGCCAGAGCCCGGAAATTAGCGGAAGCCCAGCAGGCAGCTGCCCGACCTACCCCACCGGGCCCGACCGAGCACACCGCTCATGTAGGCACTGAGGGAGGGGTTCAACAGGAGGGCAACCCTCACTTTCACCGGGCACTGTTCAGCCCGGCCGAGGGAGCAGGACAATCGGACCCGCACGAAGCTACATCTAGCCATACCCGAGCTAGCAAAGGGAAGGCTCCCTTTGTGTCGTTCCCGACTGAACGCACGGGATGTCCCTTCTCCAGCCAAGTCTTGAATGAGCCATTGCCCAAGCACTTCAGACCTCCGTCCGTCGCTGAGTACGGAGGAGCTACTGATCCAGAAGAACACCTGAAGAAGTTTGAAAATGCCTCGATGCTACATCAGTACCCAGATGGCATTAGGTGCCGAGCCTTCCTGACCACTCTAGCCGGGCCGGCTCAGCGATGGTTCGACAGGCTCCCAGAGGGATCGATCAGGGATTTTTCTGATTTCAAGAAACTGTTCCTGCAACATTTTGCCAGTAGTAGGAGACATCACAAGACAAGCTTAAATCTGTTTACCATGAAGCAGGGCTCCAAGGAGTCCTTGAAAGCCTACATCAGAAGATTCAATCAGGTGGCCTTGGACGTACCCACCGCCACGTCTGAGGTATTGGTCAGCGCCTTTGCTCAAGGTCTGCAAGAAGGCGAGTTCTTCAGGTCTTTGATTCGCAAACCCCCGAAGGACTTTGAGAGCCTTCTGGGGAAAGCTAGCAAATATGTGGACGTCGAAGAAGCGCAAGCCGCCAGGAGGCGAGAGGTCAAGCCTACGCCCGATCACCCTCAGCAACATCAAAGGGGTGTGCCTCCAGGAGGACCACTCAGAAGCCCCCGAGCTATGGGACACCGATTAGGAGTCGAGAGGGGAATAGTGCAGCAAGTAGCCCAGGGCTGTCTGTCACGCCCCGAGACCCAGGAGTCGCTGTTCCAATAGAAAATCGGACAGCACCTCCCCTGTCCGGCGGACAATTTACACATACACACAGACAAATATATCACAACCACGCAGTTAAATGGCCTCAGGCCTCAAATCCATACAGAAATAACAGTTATATGACTATAACTATCGTAAAACCAAAATACGATCTCACCTGAGCTGCCAGGGGGCAGGAACAAAGCCAAATCTCCACGAAGTCCAACATAGGACTCAAAAGTACAATACCATCGAATTAAACATGAATACATGTTCGAAACACCACAACGGAAGCATAGGAAATACTACAGGGTCCATAAGCACAACAAACATAATATAAAACCAAGCAGAGCTCCTCTGGAGCTGGGGACTGGCTGCTAGGGATCTCCTGGCAGGCATCAACCTGAAATAAAATCATATGGCAACGGTGTGAGTCCATAAACTCAGCGAATACCCAGTAGATATGCATAGTATGTTATAATAACAATAGAAGTTTACGCTGATACAACCTCATATGAACAATAGGAAAGGGTATACCGAAGATACTGAATAAAGATACATACCAGAATCCATCCATCCTGCAAAGGGTGACATAAGTCCCTAGGGAACAAGTATAACATATATTCCAAGGTATACAGGTATCCAGTATATGCATGTCAAACAAGTGCAGCAAATAAATGCAGCAATCAATGCACGATGCAAAATATGCACATGGTGCAATGTCATGGTCACCCCCTAACTCCAGTCAAGCCACCGAGACAGGCGATACTGTGTCGGCCGAGTGGGTAGAGCTGTGACACTGTACGCACTCTGCCATCACTGCTCCTGAGTGACCGAGTGGACAGGATGCTGTCGGGGGACCGCCCCCCTACCCCATGTATATATGAGGGAGCGTCGCTCTCATCTCCTCTGGTCTATGGGAAGAGAAGGGATCTCCGCCTGCTACCACGCTCCGAAGCCACTACCCCTGAGCGGTCGAGCGGAGCAGTACAGAGCAAATGCACACATCCTACGGTATCCACTAACCCATGAGTGGCCGTGTGTGCATAACATGTACCGGAAGACGATAGGCTCAACCACAAGGGAGTCACTGATCGCCGGCATGCAACAATGCAAAGATGGTGTATGATAGATACACATACCTCCCTCCCAAGTCCTCAGTATACTAGGTCTCAGTCTGAAATCCTATAACAGGAAATACAGTTAACCTACAAGGTATACTGGCCGAAAACTACAGATCCCTCAAGGTCAAAGGCAGGAGATACCTCACGATCTCAAAGCATACATATAGATATGACACTACCTGATACTGTATGGAACTAACAGCATAATAACTCAGGGATAAACCACAGGTATCTAGGACAGGCATAATAAACAGGGAGTCAACAAGTATCCAGAATAGGCATACTAACCAGGGATAACTAACAAGTATCCAAGACAGACATAATAACCCAGGGATAAATAACAAGTATCCAGAATAGGCATACTAACCAGGGATAACTAACAAGTATCCAAGACAGGCATAATAACCCAGGGATAAATAACAAGTATCCAGAATAGGCATACTAACCAGGGATAACTAACAAGTATCCAAGACAGGCATAATAACCCAGGGATAAATAACAAGTATCCAGAACAGACATAATAAACAGGGATAGCGTATGATCTTATTGCTATCTATAACAGACTATGCATAACAAGATGACAATATCTAAAAGATAAGTCAAAGGGTACCCGCCTCAAAGTAGGAGTAGATCGTATCAAATAAGAATCTCCCGTCCAGCAGTCAGCAACAAATCAATGCCCTGTATCAAAAGATATAATTTAGCTATCATACCAATTGATACTAACCAACTAAGTACTCAGTCGTATTAGGATTAACCCAACTATCTCAATCAGGTTTAATTCCACAAAGCTAAACCCAAACCTAACCACTCCAAGAACCATTCTTGGAACCTATCACAGAACATCACATAAACCCATAACACAGATCAACATCGGAAGCTTAACTCCATCAATTAACAAATCCTTCCATTACAAATTGATCTCTACCTTCACAGATCACCGCATGTCAGCATTCACATAACACAAGGTTAGGGAAATCAAACCTATACCAATTTTACAGGGCATACCACCTCATGATTCCACAAGATCAAAACCACGAACACAAACCATATTCTCACCAAAAATTTAACCAAAGTTTACCATTCTATCACAACCAATTCATCTCTACCAAATGCAACAATCCATCACCCAAATCTATAGTTCACGGCTTCATTACAGAATCCACAAAACAGAGCTAAACAACACCTAATCCACAACAGCACGATTCGAAACCAAATTGCTATCAAAAAATAAAACCGATTCAAAACAAAGGAAACCTATTCCATTACAGTGATCAAACTACACCCATTCGTCCCCACATACATCCCAGAAATTCCAAAAACAAGAACTATGATAGAAATCTCAACATTACAGCTCTTACCCTGAGATGGCAGCTTCCACTTGATTTGCCCTGTGAAAATTCTACCAATACCGAAATTCACAAAACCAATCGGTAACAACCCAAACAAGCTATCTGATCAAACTACCCAAATACTGGCTCACGGTGGACTAACACAAGGCAAGGAAATAATCAAAGGAACCAAGAACTACAAAAATTACCCGACATCCAATATCTGCTTCTAGGTCACAAAACCAACCGAACAAATGATCCGTACCCCTCTACCTCCAAAAAGAATTGTCATCACAGCTTTGATTCAATACAAGAAAGCCATTCCAAATACCTCTACAGATCTTGGTTGCGCCGAATGCTCCTTGCTCAGGTCCGACGAAGTTTCAGCGCTCGATTGTGGAGATCAGGAAGATGACGAGGACACCCAACTCCAAGGGCAGATGATCGATTCACGTTTGAGGAAGAGGGTCGCGGATTGGGTTCGCCTTCGATTAGGGCTTGCAAACAAACGGAAGACGAAGAAGGGATAGCCTGGTGAGCCAGGGCACGCGAACGAATGGAAGAAGGAGAAGTCGTCGTCGGGCTGTGTCGGCTAGGTCACGCGAAGGGAGAAAACGCGAAGGGGAGAAAGGAAATCGAGTTGGCTGCTCGGCTAGGGCACGCTCAGGTTTTGGCTGCGGCGTGCGAAGAGGAGAAAAGAAAAATTATAAAGGGATGGGACTTTTACGGAAAAGTCCCTCCATTTTCTCAATTTCACAGTTTACCCTTAGGATTTCTGATTTTTAACATTTAACTCCCTTATTTTGACTAATCTCATATCAAGCCTTAACGATTGATGCATATTCGCAAAACAGCCCTTGAAACTTAAGTTTCAAAGCGATTTAACCTTCTAATTTCAATTTGGGTCCTGAAAACCCTAAATCTTTTTCCGAAAAATTTTCTGGACCGCGTCAAAAGTGTCGGATTTAACATCCTCCCCCACTAATAAAAATTTGGTCCCCAAATTTCATCATTCCTCATACGGCAGACACTAACAACTAAACATGTCTGTACTCCTCATGAGTAACCACTTCATCTAATACCCTAAGGTTACACTGCTGCGGAGCAACTGGAGTTATCAATCTAGAGGTAATCATCTAATAACCAGATACACCCGAACAACCAATCAATTATCACACCTATTCAGGGTGCTCAACTCTAAGATCACTAGCGCCAAGTCCATACTCCGGTCCGCAAACGTGAAACGTCAAATCCATGAGTATCACTCAAGTATCCCCAAAACAATAACATCCTCCAAACATCACAAGTCATATATATATCCTCCGCTAGATCATCAGAAGATAACATATAGTTAAAAAGTCCGCCAATATGTCATACCATATGCTACTATCATTAACAAACTTCCAAACAATCAACACATAGAAAGATTATATATCCACTAAATGATCTATCAAAAAGCTACAAATCCGGCAGGTCCATATCCACTACTAGAATCCTCAAAACAAAACATAACCTAGAGATTCATCAATCTCAATCCACCTCTCAACACCATAACGGGTCGTACATCCGGATATACCATCAAGATTATCTAACCATGAACACTCGATCTATGAGTCAAAATCCCTCATAGAATCACGTACAATGAACGAGTCGACCAATCATCGGCTCGTAACCCAATATTCTCCGATTCCTTCACTCAAGGTTCAGAAACCTCTGAGTTCAAACTCCATAACATACAGACAAGCTATCTCTCAAGAGTATCTCAATATAATCACGATATGATTCTTTGCTCCCTGTCAATTATCCTCAACATCTTCCACCCAGAGGTGGTCTAACCTCATAAGTGATTTGCATCAGCGCAAATCATAAGTTCAAAATTATGATGTATCACTCCTCTGCTATCCATGATAGTATATAGCTCATGTTATCCTTCTACACCAATGTAGGTTATGTACCCTAAATGTGCCTTCCAGGTCACCTAACCAGGCACGTACGACACAAAGATCTGAACTCCTTGAACCAGAGTAAGTCGATCCTGTATTGATCGAGTCAACTACGGTAGCCAACCCTAGTTCTCGCTTAGCTAATAATAGCTAAAACACGTACTATAAATAGTACGGTCTAGAAAACCAAAATCTTTATCCTCTAATAGGTTGTCAACATATTCAACCTTAGTTGTCTGTTAAAACAATCGGGGCTACTAGAGAGTTAACATTTTCTGCTCCAAGATCTCATCCGTAATATGTCATTAATCGCTCACATGAACGATCACGGATAAGATAGATTGACAACATGTCAATCCAACTAAACCAAGTCTACATATATCAATCCATCCAATAAGAATATATGATTCCACCATGTGGGATAATCTAATCAATCTAAACTCTAATAGTGAATACTAACAGTAGGATAGGTCTAGAAGATATACCTCTTGCCGCCTGGAGATGTCCCGTTGCCGCCAAGTCCCAGAGTACAAAACGCGTCGAGAAAACGACTCCGAAAATTCGAAATGTACTCGGGTAGACTCATCTAACCCGAGCTCCGACACCTACCGAGTAGGTATCAGATTTAACTCCGAGAAATCACGAATCGATGGTATCCCACATCCTGGGCTTGATACCAAAAATAAATTGGTATCAGATAAACACCGAAAAAAATCCGAAAACACGTAGGCATCGAAACCTACGCTCTGATACCAAAATAAATTGTCACGCCCCGAGACCCAGGAGTCGCTGTTCCAATAGAAAATCGGACAGCACCTCCCCTGTCCGGCGGACAATTTACACATACACACAGACAAATATATCACAACCACGCAGTTAAATGGCCTCAGGCCTCAAATCCATACAGAAATAACAGTTATATGACTATAACTATCGTAAAACCAAAATACGATCTCACCTGAGCTGCCAGGGGGCAGGAACAAAGCCAAATCTCCACGAAGTCCAACATAGGACTCAAAAGTACAATACCATCGAATTAAACATGAATACATGTTCGAAACACCACAACGGAAGCATAGGAAATACTACAGGGTCCATAAGCACAACAAACATAATATAAAACCAAGCAGAGCTCCTCTGGAGCTGGGGACTGGCTGCTAGGGATCTCCTGGCAGGCATCAACCTGAAATAAAATCATATGGCAACGGTGTGAGTCCATAAACTCAGCGAATACCCAGTAGATATGCATAGTATGTTATAATAACAATAGAAGTTTACGCTGATACAACCTCATATGAACAATAGGAAAGGGTATACCGAAGATACTGAATAAAGATACATACCAGAATCCATCCATCCTGCAAAGGGTGACATAAGTCCCTAGGGAACAAGTATAACATATATTCCAAGGTATACAGGTATCCAGTATATGCATGTCAAACAAGTGCAGCAAATAAATGCAGCAATCAATGCACGATGCAAAATATGCACATGGTGCAATGTCATGGTCACCCCCTAACTCCAGTCAAGCCACCGAGACAGGCGATACTGTGTCGGCCGAGTGGGTAGAGCTGTGACACTGTACGCACTCTGCCATCACTGCTCCTGAGTGACCGAGTGGACAGGATGCTGTCGGGGGACCGTCCCCCCTACCCCATGTATATATGAGGGAGCGTCGCTCTCATCTCCTCTGGTCTATGGGAAGAGAAGGGATCTCCGCCTGCTACCACGCTCCGAAGCCACTACCCCTGAGCGGTCGAGCGGAGCAGTACAGAGCAAATGCACACATCCTACGGTATCCACTAACCCATGAGTGGCCGTGTGTGCATAACATGTACCGGAAGACGATAGGCTCAACCACAAGGGAGTCACTGATCGCCGGCATGCAACAGTGCAAAGATGGTGTATGATAGATACACATACCTCCCTCCCAAGTCCTCAGTATACTAGGTCTCAGTCTGAAATCCTATAACAGGAAATACAGTTAACCTACAAGGTATACTGGCCGAAAACTACAGATCCCTCAAGGTCAAAGGCAGGAGATACCTCACGATCTCAAAGCATACATATAGATATGACACTACCTGATACTGTATGGAACTAACAGCATAATAACTCAGGGATAAACCACAGGTATCTAGGACAGGCATAATAAACAGGGAGTCAACAAGTATCCAGAATAGGCATACTAACCAGGGATAACTAACAAGTATCCAAGACAGGCATAATAACCCAGGGATAAATAACAAGTATCCAGAATAGGCATACTAACCAGGGATAACTAACAAGTATCCAAGACAGACATAATAACCCAGGGATAAATAACAAGTATCCAGAATAGGCATACTAACCAGGGATAACTAACAAGTATCCAAGACAGGCATAATAACCCAGGGATAAATAACAAGTATCCAGAACAGACATAATAAACAGGGATAGCGTATGATCTTATTGCTATCTATAACAGACTATGCATAACAAGATGACAATATCTAAAAGATAAGTCAAAGGGTACCCGCCTCAAAGTAGGAGTAGATCGTATCAAATAAGAATCTCCCGTCCAGCAGTCAGCAACAAATCAGTGCCCTGTATCAAAAGATATAATTTAGCTATCATACCAATTGATACTAACCAACTAAGTACTCAGTCGTATTAGGATTAACCCAACTATCTCAATCAGGTTTAATTCCACAAAGCTAAACCCAAACCTAACCACTCCAAGAACCATTCTTGGAACCTATCACAGAACATCACATAAACCCATAACACAGATCAACATCGGAAGCTTAACTCCATCAATTAACAAATCCTTCCATTACAAATTGATCTCTACCTTCACAGATCACCGCATGTCAGCATTCACATAACACAAGGTTAGGGAAATCAAACCTATACCAATTTTACAGGGCATACCACCTCATGATTCCACAAGATCAAAACCACGAACACAAACCATATTCTCACCAAAAATTTAACCAAAGTTTACCATTCTATCACAACCAATTCATCCCTACCAAATGCAACAATCCATCACCCAAATCTATAGTTCACGGCTTCATTACAGAATCCACAAAACAGAGCTAAACAACACCTAATCCACAACAGCACGATTCGAAACCAAATTGCTATCAAAAAAATAAAACCGATTCAAAACAAAGGAAACCTATTCCATTACAGTGATCAAACTACACCCATTCGTCCCCACATACATCCCAGAAATTCCAAAAACAAGAACTATGATAGAAATCTCAACATTACAGCTCTTACCCTGAGATGGCAGCTTCCACTTGATTTGCCCTGTGAAAATTCTACCAATACCGAAATTCACAAAACCAATCGGTAACAACCCAAACAAGCTATCTGATCAAACTACCCAAATACTGGCTCACGGTGGACTAACACAAGGCAAGGAAATAATCAAAGGAACCAAGAACTACAAAAATTACCCGACATCCAATATCTGCTTCTAGGTCACAAAACCAACCGAACAAATGATCCGTACCCCTCTACCTCCAAAAAGAATTGTCATCACAGCTTTGATTCAATACAAGAAAGCCATTCCAAATACCTCTACAGATCTTGGTTGCGCCGAATGCTCCTTGCTCAGGTCCGACGAAGTTTCAGCGCTCGATTGTGGAGATCAGGAAGATGACGAGGACACCCAACTCCAAGGGCAGATGGTCGATTCACGTTTGAGGAAGAGGGTCGCGGATTGGGTTCGCCTTCGATTAGGGCTTGCAAACAAACGGAAGACGAAGAAGGGATAGCCTGGTGAGCCAGGGCACGCGAACGAATGGAAGAAGGAGAAGTCGTCGTCGGGCTGTGTCGGCTAGGTCACGCGAAGGGAGAAAACGCGAAGGGGAGAAAGGAAATCGAGTTGGCTGCTCGGCTAGGGCACGCTCAGGTTTTGGCTGCGGCGTGCGAAGAGGAGAAAAGAAAAATTATAAAGGGATGGGACTTTTACGGAAAAGTCCCTCCATTTTCTCAATTTCACAGTTTACCCTTAGGATTTCTGATTTTTAACATTTAACTCCCTTATTTTGACTAATCTCATATCAAGCCTTAACGATTGATGCATATTCGCAAAACAGCCCTTGAAACTTAAGTTTCAAAGCGATTTAACCTTCTAATTTCAATTTGGGTCCTGAAAACCCTAAATCTTTTTCCGAAAAATTTTCTGGACCGCGTCAAAAGTGTCGGATTTAACACTGTCTCCCAACTAGGTGGCAGCCCTATTGTTCCTTCCATAACAGCCATACACACGATCTGTAGGACTGCTGGCAGGCCGGTAGAGGTCGGGGCCGCCCCGGTCGAGGTAGCCCGAGAGGAGCTCATCAAGGAGGTGGCCAAGGCCGAGGAAGAGCACCGCCTAACCAGCTCGAGCTTCGGGATCGACCAGCCGCCCCTATAGCCAGACGGCTATTCCCGACTCCAGGCTCTCCCGAGCTGGAAAACGCCAGCGAGGAACAGGCCAATCAACAAAACTCCGTGCACGGGTCCATTAACGTCATCTCGGGCGGGCCTACCTACGGAGATTCCAACAGAGCTCGGAAGTCGCAGGCCCGACGCCTGGACATTTATCAAGTGGGCTGCAGTTCCGCCCAAGCTCAGGGACCACAGATTAGCTTCGGTCTCGCCGACCTACAAGGAATAGAAGTACCTCATGATGATGCCCTGGTCATCACGGCGGTCATAGCCAACTATTAGATCCATCGTACCATAGTTGATTCAGGAAGCTCAGTGAACATTTTATATTTGAAGGCATTCGAGCAACTACAAATTGAAATGTCCGAGTTACAGCCCGTGGCCACACCCTTATTTGGGTTCACGGGGAATGAAGTTCATCCGCTGGGGCAGATCAAGCTAGCCATATCTCTTGGCGAGGAACCTTTAAGAAGGACCAGGTGGTCTACCTTCTTGATAGTGGACGCCCCTTCAGCCTACAATGCTATCCTAGGCCGACCAGCCCTGAATGAATTTCGGGCAGTGATGTCCACTTTCTATTTGAAGGTCAAGTTTCCTGTAGGAGATCAGGTCGGTGAAGCCAAAGGAGATCAGAAGGTCGCTCGCCGATGTTATGTGAATGATGTCCGAGTGGAAGTAAGCAAGACCTTCCGACCCGCGCCGGCCAGATGTAACATGGTACAGACCTCTCAGCCTTCTCCTTGGGCTGACATGATGGAAGAAAAGGAAGAGGTCCAACTCTTATTGGACCGAGAGGAAGCCAAGGTGAGGATAGCTCCAGGACTATCGCTCGACCTCCGGCAGCAATTGATAGAGTGTCTGACACGGAATCAAGATGTGTTTGCCTGGTCTCAACAAGATCTGAAGGGGGTCAGGCCCGAGGTTATGGAACATAAGCTACACGTGTACCCAGACGCCCGACCCGTGAAGCAGAGAAAAAGAGATTTCAGCCCTGAGCAGAATAAGATAATCCAAGCCGAGGTGGAGAGGTTGCTGAAAGCAGGACACATCCGAGAAGTGCAGTTCCCGGCCTGGTTGGCCAACGTGGTGCTGGTCTCCAAGCCGGGAGACAAGTGGAGAATCTGCATCGACTTCAGAGATCTGAACAAAGCCTGCCCAAAGGACTGTTACCCGCTTCCCCGAATAGATCAGATGGTGGACTCCACTGCGGGAATCGAACTTATTTGCATGCTTGATGCCTATCAGGGATATCACCAAGTCCCACTGTATCCGGGTGATCAGGAGAAGGTTAGCTTTGTCACTGCCGAGGGTACCTATTGCTACACAGTTATGCCCTTCGGACTCAAGAACGCAGGGGCAACTTATCAGAGGCTGATGAATAAAGTCTTTAAAGAGCAGCTCGGCAGGAATGTGGAAGTGTACGTTGATGACATCCTCATCAAGTCTGCCCGGGCTGCCGACCTCATAGCAGACGTACAAGAAACTTGTTGCACCCTGCGAAGGTATGGCCTCAAACTCAATCCGGCCAAATGTCTGTTCGGAGCCAAGAGCGGGAAATTCTTGGGCTACATCCTGACCGAGCGGGGAATAGAAGCCAATCCGGGTAAAGTAAAAGCCCTGCTGGATATGCCGCCGCCCAAAAATCTAAGGGAAGTCCAGCGCCTGACCGGAAGGATCACGGCCTTATCCCGGTTCATCTCCAGGTCGGCCGATCGAAGCCTGCCATTTTTCAAGATCCTGCGCAAGGCCTCCAAGTTCCAGTGGGATGCCGAATGTGACTGAGCTTTTGAGGAATTGAAGGCATACTTGGTCAGTCTGCCAATACTAGCCAAGCCCGAGGAAGGAGAGCCCTTGTACATTTACTTATCCGCTACTGAGGGAGCTGCGAGTGCTGTGCTTGTAACCCAGAAAGAGACCGAGCAGCAGCCGGTCTATTTCTTTGGACACTTACTTAAAGAGGCCGAGTGTAGGTATACTACACTCGAGAAATTAGCTTATGTCCTTGTGTTGATGGCTCGGCGATTGCGACCCTATTTCCTGGCTCACCCTATCCGAGTGCTGACCAATAGCACACTCGGGAAGGTCTTGATCAACCCTGAAGTCTCAGGTCGGATGGTCAAGTGGACTACTGAACTGAGCGAATATGATATTCAGTATCAGCCCAGAACTGCAATCAAAGCTCAGGCCTTAGCAGACTTCTTGAGCGAACTTCATGCAGAGGAAGAGGAGGAGGTCTGGAAAATATATGTGGACGGGTCAGCCACCCGGGTAGGGAGCGGCGTTGGAATCTTATTGGTGTCTCCTAAGGGAGACCCCATCCATCTGGTCATGCGCCTAGAGTATCAGGCTACTAATAACCAAGCCGAATACGAAGCCCTCTTAGCAGGCCTCCAAGCAGCCAGACAGGTCGGGGCCACTCGGGTCATCCTGCATTCTGATTCTCAATTAGTGACTCAACAGGTGGCCGGGCGATTCGAAGTGAATGATGAGAAGCTACAAGCTTACGTAGAGGCCTATCAACAGTTGCAAGTAGAATTTCAAGAAGTTCAGATTACGCAGATCCCCAGAAGGGACAATGCCAAGGCGGATGAGTTAGCCCGGTTGGCCAGTTCTGTCCGTCCGTGGGTCTTTCCCAAGCCTTCTCCTCAAGTCATGTTAGTGGCTCAGGTCGAGAGGGAAGCAGAAATGGAGCTAGAGGGGGACTGGAGAGCCCCATTCATCGCATACCTAAAGGATGGAACTCTTCCAAGCAGCCCCGAGCAAGCTCGAATATTGAAGATCAGGGCAGCCCGTTTCACCCTGATCGGGGACGCATTGTACAAGCGGGCCTTTTCCCGACCTCTAGCCAGATGCCTTGGAAAAGAAGATGCGGATTATGTACTTAGAGAAGTGCATTTGGGGTGCTGCGGAAATCATTCAGGAGGTCGGTCCATGGCTCGGAAGGTCCTGCTGGCCGGTTACTTTTGGCCGACCCTTCAAAAGGATGCAGAGAGGATGGTTTCTTTCTGTCTTTCTTGTCAGAAGTACCAGAATCTGTCTCGCCGACCGGTGGAGATGTTGCGAGCATCCATTGCATCATGTCCCTTTGATCAGTGGGGCATGGATATAGTGGGACCCTTCCCCAGAGCGGCCGGTCAAAAGCAATTCCTATTGGTGGCAGTAGATTACTTTTCCAAGTGGGTCGAGGCAGAAGCCTTGGCTCGGATCACTGAACAAGCAGTGAGGAAATTCCTTTGGCAAAACATTTTGTGCCGGTATGACATACCTCATAAGTTGGTATCAGACAATGGTCGACAGTTCCAAGGTCGGATAATCAGAAATTGGTGCAAGGAATTTGGGATCAAACAGGCCTTTACTTCCGTGGCATACCCCCAGAGTAATGGTCAGGCCGAAGTAGCCAACAGAGAGATTCTGAAAGGGCTCAAAGTTAAGTTAGATCAGGTCGGCGGATCCTGGGTGGATGAGTTGCCAGGAGTCCTGTGGGCCCTTCGCACCACGCCCAAAGAGGGGTCGGGGTGCACTCCCTTCCAGTTGGTCTATGGCAGTGAGGCAGTAGTCCCCATGGAGGTCGGCTGTGAATCTGACAGGAGACATTTATATGGGGAAGACAATGCAGAGAAGAGACGAGCTGAGCTAGATCTGATCGAAGAGGTCCGAGCTAAGGCTACCGTCCGCATGGCCGCTTACCAGCAGAGGATGCGGAACCGATACAACCAGAAAGTTATACCCCGACACTTCCAGGTCGGGGACAAGGTATGGAAAAGAGTCAAGCCAGTTGGAGAAGTAGGCAAGCTGGAGCCTCCATGGAGTGGCCCGTTCCTGGTGGTCGAGGCGTTGGGGTCGGGAGCCTATTATCTACAAGATGCTCAAGGAAAACGACTCGGAAGACCTTGGAGTGCAGTACATCTGAAATTGTACCGTGAGGAGAGAGGAGAGGAATAATTCTTGTAACTGTACTCGGAAGAAATGATAACAAAAACTCTAACTCTCCGGAAAAGATCATCCCTGGAAGTTATAAGTGAGCTTGCTCTCACGCACCCACCGGACCCGGCGCCGATCGGGCGTGGCGCTCCACGTTCGGTCGAGCCCGGTCGGGCGTGGCGGTCCACGTTCGACCTGAGGTAAGTCGGACGGTGTCCAGACTCTTGCTAAGGCAAGTTATAAGTGAGCTTGCTCTCACGCACCCACCGGACCCGGCGCGATTGGGCGTGGCGTTCCACGTTCGGTCGGCCCGGTCGGGCGTGGCGGTCCACGTTCGACCTGAGGTAAGTCGGACGTGTCCAGACTCTTGCCAAGGCAAGTTATAAGTGAGCTTGATCTCACGCACCCACGGACCCGGCGCCGATCGGGCGTGGCGTTCCACGTTCGGTCGGGCCCGGTCGGGCGTGGCGGTCCACGTTCGACCTGAGGTAAGTCGGACGGTGTCAGACTCTTGCTAAGACAAGTTATAAGTGAGATTGCTCTCACGCACCCACCGGACCCGGCGCCGATCGGGCGTGGCGTTCCACGTTCGGTCGGGCCCGGTCGGGCGTGACGGTCTACGCTCGACCAGGGTAAGTCGGACGGTGTCCAGACTCTTGCTCAGGGGAAGTATGAAGTGACATCTTGCCACGATATCTGCTATCGAGGCGTGGCTCTCCACGTCCTAATAAACAACAGATCTGCTTAGATGAGGTGGATCTGGACGAACCAAAACACACTGAATAACTTGGCCTTGTTGATAAGATTAACTCGAAGGGAACTAAACTCAGCGCCGAGTCAGGGTGCCGACCCGACGAGTAAAATCGCTGAGTCAGGGTGCCGACCCGACCGAGCAAAAGCGCTGAGTCAGGGTGCCGACCCGACCAAGCAAAATCGCTGAGTCAGGGTGCGACCCGACCGAGCAAAAGCGCTGAGTCAGGGTGTCCGACCCACCCGAGCAAAAGCGCCGAGTCAGGGTGCCGACCCGACCGAGCAAAATCGCTGAGTCAGGGTGCCGACCCGACGAGAAAAAGCGCTGAGTCAGGGTGCCGACCGCGACCAGCAAAATCGCTGAGTCAGGGTGCCGACCCGACCGAGCAAAAGCGCTGAGTCAGGGTGTCGACCCGACCGAGCAAAATCGCTGAGTCAGGGTGCCGACCCGACCGAGCAAAATCATCGAATCAGGGTATCCACCCGACCGAATGAAACCACCAAGTCATATCATACACACGACCGACCTTCATTGCTAAGTTAGGAGATGGACCTGACTAGGCCACAATCCCAAGTTTGGGAAGAGGTCAGGTTGGAAGGCTAATAATACGAGTCGCCCGAGCGCCTTACACTTAGCCAAATTTTCGAGTTGGCCAAAAAGGTCAAACTAAGGAGACCAGGATGAACATCCCAGGTAATCGACAAATAAGCGAGGCTTTGTCGCGAGGCATAAATGCAGGCCTTCGCAGAATGAGCTGAACAAGCCGCATGAATAAACGCTCAGCAGGGATCTCGC
>JAGFNQ010004115.1:738185-782302 GCA_024364735.1 Boesenbergia rotunda | reverse complement strand
CTCTTTCTTTCTTTTTTTGTTTCTGAAAAAACACAGTTATCTATGTCATGCTCTCTCAAGTTTCCTTCTGAACCCTGATATATTTAACTCTTTATAGCATCCTTTATGCTGCCTCCTCAATTTATTTTGTGATAAAGCTAGTTCCAATGGGAAAGAAAATCTGATAGTTCTCAGCAACTATACTTAATGCTAGTTCTTATGTAATTGGACACATTTGACTGTCAAAATAGTCATAAATTCTAGTTTTTCATCTGATCAGGAAACATTGTATAGTCTTATTTTGGAGACGAACAAAGAATGTGTGAAGCTATGCAAACCAGGCGTCAGTCTTCTGCAAATCCATAACCATTCGGTATGATTCCTGAACCTAAGCATTCAAATCTATCTCTCAACCTGAGGTCGCTTGATGTTGACTTCAGTTCTAGTATCACAGTTTGGAACATTAATCAATTGTTTTTCATGGAAGGGAAAGCCCGAGGCCTGCTCATGTGTTTTGATAATACCATATTCCGTTACTTGCATTAAGTGAATTCATCATCAGGCATGTTGGATGAGCGATAGCATGACATAGTTAGTTTTAACTGATCCAAATTTAATTGAATAATAACTGGCATTTATTGAGCCGATTCATCTAGTAGGATAAGACTTGGTTGTTGTTATTGGAAATAACAATAAACAATGCCCCAGAAAAAATAATTCTCAAGTGCTTTTCCTTTTGTTGGTCCCTTCAGTCATAGGAAATTTGGCCATAGAGTTTTTAGATTTGTATCATACGTCAATTTTCATTTTAACAAATTTTCTTTTGTGTGTATTTTTAATTAGTTTATTCAGACTTCATTTTTCAACATGAATCCGGGACTGGATAAGTGCTCTACGATCCACCCAGACATGATCATGCATATTAAATAATTAGGTGCATTATATCAGGATATTTGATGTCTTTGGTAAATTTTTTTCAGCCTCTAAAATGTCTGAGTTAGTCCAAACTTTATTATTAAATTTTCCATATTGCAATGCCTACAGGTTAACATGCTTAGAAGAGGACTCAAGGAAATTGGGATTCTGAATGATGAAGCAAGTTACACATACCATCAACTTAATCCAACCTCAATAGGTTACATACTATCGCCTATTCTTCTTAATGCTCACTCCCATTTGCTTTTTCCGCCACCCCTTTGGCACGACTTCTAATGAAATAAGAGGAATGAAATTTAGGTGTCAGCCCTCTTCACAGAGAGCAAAACTTTAGGCACATGCCCTTCACTGAGCTCTCCGTGAAGGGATGCACCAACATTGAAGAACACGTGCATCTGGTATTGAAGAACGTGTACATCAAACATGAAACAAGTGCGCCTACCAAGTCTCAAATTTTGTTCCTAGTCGGATTTCAGTTTCGACTGAAAGGAGACAATTTTATATTGTACTGAGTGTTTTGAGAGTTGAGACACATTGTAGGAGGCATTGAGGAGGAGAAAGAAGTGGGGAAGAGGAGGAAATGGGCGCAAAGAGGGGCTAGAAAAAAACATTTACCTTTGAAAACCTATCCTTCATTGCTTGCCGTTGTCGCTCACAGAGGGACGAGAACTTGTGTTAGTCGACAAGGAACAAGACAAATTGTGCTCTCGAAGGATTCAGGAGCAACACGGTAAGTATTGGTTGGCAGGGAGATTAGGAAATTTCATCCATGCCTCCTCGCACAGATTTTAAAGCAGTGGGGGCTCCTAAAAGTGGTGCACTTGATATAATAAAGCGTGTGCACTTGGTACTGACCTAATATTTAAGAATGGATGCGCTCGAACACTTTTCTGAATAGCTCTATGAAGAGGGTTTGCACAGAATTTTTGTTCAAATAAGAGCATATGAGCAATACTTGTGCTATCTTAGAACTTCATAAACTGTTATATATCTTCATAAGCATCCTATGGTTTTGATTTATTCTGATTTATGTGCCAGGTCATTATCTTGGGATGGATGTCCATGACTGTACCCTGATTAACATCGATCGGCCTTTGCAACCGGGTGTTGTAAGTCGCGCAGAAAACCAAACTTTCTCTATGGTTTAAATTTGTGTTTTTGTTTTGAAAATGCTCTTCTAAAATCATATTTGCTAGCTTTCTCTATGATTATTCATATTCTCATGAAGATTGTAGCCCCACAGTAGTGTTTCCTTTTCGTTTCCTTTTGGTGAATCCTCATGCTTTCTTCCTTCCAAGTCCATCTCAATGCTGGCTTCAAAGTTACGAAACTTTGTAGGTGAACCATTTTTTAAAAAACAAGTAGCCTTGTAAAAGTTCTGAACTAGTACTGTTGTCAAACCACACCTTATCAAACCATTTTTTACTCCCGAACTCGGACAGTTATACTCTACAACACTCGATGCCGCTATTCTAAAGTTCAAGTTGAAGTTTTTAGTTGCCCTCATTCTTGTAAAATTTAGAATCATACCCCATTGCCTTTCTCACACTTTAAGCTCGATGCAATAACAGTAGCTGCAACTTGTCAGGTAATTACAATTGAACCAGGAGTGTACATTCCTTCATCATATGATGCACCAAAAAGGTCTCATCTGAACTAAATATTCTTCATGATTCCTTTGTGAATGTGAAGGATGCATTATTAGCCTCTAACTGAACAATGCAGCTATCGGGGCATTGGAATAAGGATTGAAGATGAAGTCCTGATTACCGAAACTGGGCACGAGGTAACATTGATCCTGCCATTCTTCTCATACGCATCCGTTCGCATCTTGTCGGTGTATTTCTACTCACTTATGAGGTTGTTGTATGGTCAATGTGCATCGTAACAGGTGCTTACTGCATCAATGCCCAAAGAGATTCAGCATATCAAGTCTTTGCTAAACTTTAACCACGGAGAAGGATCAGAAGCCTCTGATTTGAGAACAGCTTGTACATGGGCATAACCGATACTTTTTATCATAGAAGATTAGCATTTTTTCCTACGCGACTCATCCAAGATTGAATGTATTTGATCATCAGCAATTTTATCAGAAGAAAACTTGTGTTATTTGTTTGCTCTGAAACAAATGAAGGCAATAGGAGTGCCATATCATCGATGGATCGCGCTCAAGTTTGTTCCCGAATTCTTAACAATTTAGTGATTAGAGTTATTTATTTAGAGATCTCGATGGATCGTGCTCCAGCTTGTTCCCGAATTCTTGACAATTTAGTGATTAGAGTTATTTATTTAGAGATCACCTATTGAACAAATGTTGTAAAATGATTTCGTATTCCCCTGGTTACTGTTTCATATTTATGAAATCCAGAATTTTGATTGAACTAATCAATGCACTCTTACAAGTGCCAGTGGTCAAAATGCATTTTTTTTGGGTAATGCATGTATCCAGTTTTTTTGCAACTATGCACCTACTCATCCAGGTGATTGGTCAAGTTCTATGAGCCATGATAAATTGAAAAGTATTTGTGAAGATTTATTTAAGTGGCCAACTATTATATATTTGTCATTCTATGGGTGGGAGGAAAATTACTACATGTCTGGTTAATCGCTTGGAAAGTAACTTGAAAGACTTAATTGCTATTCCATAGCTTCAAAGATAAATGTTTTTTTTTTTATAATTCAGGTATTTAACTGTTCGAATTGATTAATTCTGGAGGTAATTGATTTGATCTCACGAAAATTTTTCATCGATAATTAGGATAAATCGAGAAGTACTTGCGTAGGTCCATCTAAGCGGTAAGCTTTTTTAGATTTGTCATCTTACTAGAGAAAAATTTTTACAATACACTACAACGGTGGTTTATCGCTTAGAGAACCTAATTGGTGCACTATAGCTCAAAGGCGACAAATGGTTATTTTTGGAGAAAAAAATGATAACACTTACTCCAGATGGTCAATATTGTCAATCCTCAGTTAGATAAAGGCAAATAAATCATGGGAGATATTTTACTATAGTACAGTGATCCTTTCCATGGGAAAATTTTAGATATCCAACGAAATATTCTGTACTAGTTGAGAATTGACTTAAGACTTATTGGAGTAATCATTCCTACGTATCAGCTGCGTCGATCCGCGGGGTATGATTAGATGATTAAGATTATTATTTATTTTTATTTTTATTTTTGACAATTTTTATACTATTTTCTATGTGAAAGGGATTGGATTATACCATGTCATGCAGGTTTTTAATGATATATTTGTCGGATAAAGTGATAAACATAAATATTAAAATTAATTGTAAAATTTATCATGATTTTTTAATTAAAACTTACCTTATATAATTTATTGGTTAAAAAACGCATGCCTATATTTTTAAGTTAACAATAAACTTAACACATTATTTGGCACTGTTTCAACGTATTATTATGTCCTCATGGTGTGTTCATTTTATCATTTTTAGTATGATTTGTTAAAATAATTTTCTAAAATAAATATTACTTAAATATTATTCGATGAAATCAAAATGGCATGACAGAAATACAAATTTTAAAAATTAACTAGAAATATTATAATTTTTTAAATTAATTTGAGATGTTAATTAACTAAAAAAAGATGCCATATAATTTGTTATATGAAAGCATAATTTAAAATACTAGTGTAATTAGGAGTGTAAAGGAGCTAAGTGAGCTTAATAGTGTCTTAATTAAGTTTATTTATTTATCATGCTTATACAAGTTATTTATTGAAAATCTAATTGAGATTAAGCCAAGCTCTAGTTCAAACTCAACTAACCTTTATTGAATATATGAAATAAGTTATGATTATAAAAATTTATAGATTACTATATAAAATAAATAAACATATAACTAAATTTTAAATAAGATAATAAATAAGTTCATTTATAAATTATTCATAAATATTATGTTCAAATTTATTTATTTTATATATTATGTTATTATTAAACTAATATAAATAAATTTTATCGAATTAAATACTAAATTTGTTCATCTCATTAGTGTTAATTCTCACTAAGTTTTTAATTACTGATAAAATATTTTATAAGATTAGAATATCTATTTTTATTTTCTCTTTTTAATTTTTTATTCAAATGGATCGAGAATAAATATCTACATTGTGGATAGAGAATATTTCGACAACAACTATTGTTTTTATAAAAATTATCCAATATTTCATTTTTGACAAATGCAGTATTGCTTTTAATGTTACAATAGATTTAACATACATATTATACATCATAAATCAACGTAATTTGTGATGCAATGAATAATTATCAATTTCGTTAATTTTCATATGAATGTCAAAATCGATTATTAAATTTGTTGATTCGTACATGAATATCGAAAATGATCTTCTAAATCTATTAATTTAGGAAAAATATTAGGAAGTAAAAAAAATAAATGCTTAAAATAACATTCATCAAAAAACTATCTTCAAAATATGAAACATAATACTTATATAGACTCGTATCTTAAGACTCGAAGAAAAGAAAGAAATCATAAACCTTGATCCTGTCGGTGAGCGAGTTGGACTCCCAACCTGATGACGCGATCCAACTTGTCGATGGAGGAAGATCGTGGATGACAAGTTACCAGGTTGAATACTCTGAAGGGTGACTAGTTCCGAGTCTGCAAAAAAGAGATTGTTAGTAACTTGTCGGGAATGTTCCCGACAAAGTTCCTCCGACGATCAAGTCAAAATTCTAAGGGAGAAGAAGAAGAAAAAAAAGAATAATACTATAGCTTCTGATAGCTTACGTACCTTCGCATGGGAGATGAAGGGTCTTATCTATAGCCAGGAGAGTCTACTAACTCTGCAATAACCTTTGTCCTATGCGAGGATAGAACCAGGAAACAGTATCAGTCGACCGACCGACACCGCAATCTTTGAGATTCGCCGGTGGCTCCCTTGTACGACCTTGTCTTATTCACTGCACTTGTCAGAAGTGCAATTCTTGACACAAGTGGTCAGGAGGCAAGTCGGAGGATGCCGACATGGTCGCTGCTGTCACACGCTAAATATCAGAAAATTTGTACGAGCCCTGACAAGTGAAACCTCCATGAATATGACGGGCCGAATCGTAGAATACTCAAGCAGTCGTGGATCGACGCCCCTAGAGTCGCCCTGTCGGGAACCCTCGAATGGAGTTTTCTCGCTCGGGGAGAGCAGTGAGAAGCTCCCCTAAGTTGAGAAGTACTGGTCGGGGTTTGCTCAGATCGGGATACCCGACCGGGGTCTTCCTGATTAGGATACCCAACCGGGGTCTTCTTGATCAGGATACCTAACCGAGGTTTCCCTTGGCCGGCCTAGGTGCTCTGACTTAGTTATCCATGGGGGTGAGTCACCTTACTGGTGAAGTTGGCTGGGGTAGGCCAATTCGAATGAGGGCATTAAGGCCTGTTTATCCCCCGTGTCGAGCCCCAGCGTCTCGTGTCACATAAAGTCCGTCCATGGGGGTGAACTTTGTGTCTGATCCATCATCCTTTCTTGCCGCGCCTACTAGACTGTCTCTCCGTCAACTACGACGGGATCATAAGCATCTCCCTCGAGTCTAGTCGAAGGAGGCGGCGAGTCCAACTACTGGATTGCTCACTCGGCGGTCTGGTGCGCAGCACGACATTAGTCGATCTCGCTATGACCGACTGTCATATGAAATGCTCCTGTCCTCGCCTACTAGCAACATTTATCATTATGCTCCACGTGTTGTCCCTGGGTCAGCGTAGGACTGATTCGCATCCCCGACTTAACTGTCGGGTGCCACGGGTCGCTCGTATACTGGGCTCGTCGAGCAATGAGGTGTCCGGTGTCAAAACCCACGTGCAACCGCAGCGCAATTTTTTGAGGCCCGCCCTCTCCACGGATCGCCATCGGACGGTTCGCGTGCACTGCCTTTCCCTTTAAATACCCGCTCCTTTCTACTTTGAGGCCGCGTTTGTCACCGTGCCCTCCTCCTCTTCTCGTGCTCCCCTAGGGTTCTGACGACCTTCACTCCGGTGAACAATGGTTTCCAGCAATCCTCATCTTATTCGACAGTTCTCCGGCAGTCTACTACCCCCTCCCCCCCACTCGGTTCGTTTGGCCGCTCTACTTTCTTTTTTTCCTTTTCCTTGCTATACCAGGTCCCTCCTATAGCCTCCTCCAATTTGATCCCCGGCCCGTGGTACACCACCACTGTCTTTGAGCTCATCGAGAGACCTTGACCGTGTTCGGGCCGATTATCGAATCCCTTCCAACCACCACCTTATACTCCCCACTTCGGTCGACTGGGCTGACCGACCCCCCTTGAGCTACATCACCCTCTCCAAAGACCACCTCTAAGCTGGCCTCCTATTTCCCCTCTATCCTTTCATCTCGAAGGTGTGTCAGTATTTTCAACTCCCCCTGTCACCATTAGCCCTGAACGCCTTATGCCTTCTCTACGAGTCAGTCATTATTTTTTCACTTCGTATCAAATTCCCCTTCGACTGGAGATTTTCCATTATTTTTACTACCCTAAAAAATAAGAGTTTGGTGATTTCTTTTTTCAAGCCTGAGCCAAGTCCTCCTTCCTTGCCAAACTCCCGACTTCCAACAAAGGTTGGAAGGATTGCTTATTCTTTGTGAATACAACCCCGCCCCTAATTGGCCAACCGTCTGGGTCGAGGATCTACCACCGCCTCCACCTCTCCCTAAATCATATCGTTCCTCGCCAATTACCAATTCACCATCTCCAAGATCGGCGGTCGGCATTTCCACTGGATGCACCTACTCAAGGCGGAGATCCTTTACGCGTTCGTCTTAAGCCAAGCATTGGCTTCTCGACCCGCTTTGCTCAGTATGTTTCTCTGTTCTGATGTTGAGTCCTTTTAGCTAACTAAACTTTTTGTTATTTTGTAACCACCATGATGTTCGCAGTTGCTTTGGAAGATGGCTTTGCCTGGATGATGTTGAGCTGGAGACCCGAGCGGCTGCAGAGCTAGAGAAGCGCGCAATAGACCCCTTCCGCTCAACGACCCTAGTTGAGCACTCTGCGTGTAACGGTCGCCCCTTACGTGAGCGACGCGTTACCTTTTTTTTTCTTTTGTACATTATTGCATATGAAGCGGAAATATAGCAGCGGAAATAATACTAAATCATGAACATATGCAATTGGATAAATTTTTTTCTAACTAAACTACTTTAAGCATGTGAATCATAGCATAGCATATTTAACAAGAGAGTATATAGTTCTACATTAAGCATGTATATCATAAAGAACTTCAACTCCAACAAGTAGTAAGCGTAAACATAAGAACTAACACATGCAGTTTATAAGTAGCAACATTAAGTCCATGAGAAATAAGTCCATAAGTAAGAGTAAAGACAACAGTAGGATCGTTCTGCCAAGTCACTGCCACACACACACATGCCCTCCTGCTGCTTCCTCTTCTTTAGAAACCTTTAGTTTGATCTACAACATAAGAAGGTAGACTATAAGCATAAAATGCTTAGTAAGCTCCTTGCTTACTCACAAAATCCGTACATCACATATAAGTAGAAATCTATATCATTTGACATAAACATATAACATGAATAAATACTTAAAGCATCTAAAGCACATAAGTATAAACACTTAAAACATGAATATATGTATCATTATTAAGGATATGACATGAGTAATTACTTAAAGCACATAACATTTGCATAATCTTTAAAACATAATCATGTGCATAAACATTAGACATAGCATATGCAATATCATTAAACATAAACATGTGCATAAACATTAAACATAGCATATACAATATCATTAAACATAAACATGTGCATAAACATTTAAACAAATATCATTAAACATAAACATGTGTATAAACATTAAACATAACATATGCAATATCATTAAACATAAACATGTGCATAAACATTCAGGATGCTCTTTGAAAAATATATATAATATAATACTTGAACATTAACCTATCATCATCATTGGGATCCCTGGCTTGTACCCATTCATCATTTGCGCGCATCCCTTCGTAGAGTGCGAGGTAGCTAATCCCGACCTACTAGGGTACTAGGCAACCTCTAGCCTAGGTACAGCTACGGTAGTCCAGAACCGGGGCCTTGCTCAGGAGCCCATCCCTTGGACCTTTTTCAAGATCCGGTACAAGCCAATACATAAAGTAAAATAGCATACATGATTCCTTTTCTTTCCATAGCAATTGCTCTTTAGCATAGCGTTCGTCATTTCTTTTCTTTTCTTTTCTTAGAAATTGCTCTTTAGACATTCTTTTATTCATAATGTCATACATGTCATGGGCATACATTCAAAGCATAAATATCATCATAACTTTCAAGCATGAACATGGCATGGAGAAAACATAATTCCATGGTAAGAAAATTCATAACATGCCAACTTATCATTCATGATTCATAAAACACATAATGTTCAATTTAAAACTAAGGATAATACACCTAGGGAACTTGTTCCATTTTTTTTCATCTATCATGGCATAATGAAACATGGATACCTTTAATTCAACCATAATTCAACATATACTCTACTGGTCAAAACATTTAGATAGGGTTATCATGACATAAAAATATAATACAACATCACACAACTCATACAACATGCATACATTGAATATCCTATTACAAAGAGACATCATCAAGTGAGGTAGTGACCTTAACCCCTATCATGGCATAATGAAACATGGATACCTTTAATTCAACTCTAATTCAACATATATTCTACTGGTCAAAACATCTAGATAGGGTTATCATGGCATAAAAACACAACACCACATCACACAACTCATACAACATGCATACATTGAATATCCTATTACAAAGAGACATCATCAAGTGAGGTAGTGACCTTAACCCCTCCTAAAACCCAATTTAAGGTACTGATCAGAAACTTCTAAGGTTCATATCAACATGAAAATGACAAAAACAAGAGCAATTGATTCATACCACATGCATATAATACATATTCTAACACTAGGAAACATTAACAAGTAACATGACATCTTTAACTTTTTTTTTGCCCTTATTTAGGGTATTAACCAAACATGTTCAGAGGGGAAACATGACCTAAAAATATATATAAAACCCTCAAACAAACATTAACAAGGAATTAAAGACCATTAGCTAGTCAAAAAGAACTCAAACATCTTCTTATGGCCAAAAAGTCTATGGCTTCATGAGAGCCTTGGCCTAAACTTTTAAGGGTCTTTTGCTTCATCTTTTTTTTCCATCATAACTCATAACTTAACATCAAGAAAATATTGAAGTCATTAGATAGCATCAAACACAAACCTAGGCCCTAAACCCATGCTTGGCCGAAATCCACTCATAGGGAAAAACTTCACAATTTTTAACAACACATCGCAAGATCATACAAGAACATGAACAAAACGTATATAAACTATTATGTTGTAGGTGAGGGGAGTCTTACCCTTGTGCTAAAGATTTCCAAACAAAATATATCACCTAGAAGGAGAAAGAAAGAACTTCTTGCTCCTTGGCTCTTCCTTTGCTTCACAAACACAAAGCCTTCACTAGATCTTCTTGGAGAGAATTTTCTTGATGGAGAAAGGGCTTGGTGGTTTCGGCAATGAGAAGGAGGAGAAGATGCCTTATGGTATTTTTTTTTCTTTCCTCATCTTCTTATAGTAAATGAAGAGGTATGCCTCTTCACTTTCCATGGTGACCCTTTTCCTTCCATGGTGACTCTTCATCCTCCATGGTGCCTCTTCATCTCCCTTATCCTTACACCTATCTATAATTTCCTTTATCCTTCTAATAGCACTCCCTTGCTAGGTGAATTGGTTACATATGCATTCTTAAGACTTACAACATCTTTAAGGTCCAATGTTCAATCCTTGACACCTACATCATTTTATTTTATTTTTATATTCTTTTGCAAGCCCATCTAAAGTAAGGCCCATTACATGATGTGTTATTTCTTTTATCCTCATGGGGCCCATTAGGATAACTAATGAAGTGCTATTTAAGACCCATTAGGAATTTCCACCATTTAGAGCCCATATAAGGCCTATTAACACTTACACTAAAATTCCCACAACTCTAACTATCATTCATGAATCATACTCAATATGACTATTATCCATGCAATTATACTCAATATTAGGGATAATATTGAAGGGAATTTTAGTGGGGTGTTACACTGCGGAGGCTTCCCTCGGCGTTCAAGCGAGCCCGGTCGACGAGCCTCCGACCGCAATGGTGACAAACAAAGATGAGCAGCCGCTCCCCACAAGGAGACGCCATCAGGCTCGCACCCTGACCCCGTCCCCCACTGAGCTAGTCGCTAGTCTAGTTGAGACCCCTCTACCCCGTCTAAGCTCCCTCGACGTCCCAGAGGGCTCCAGCCGAGTCGCGCCTGGGTCAGGCGCATCGCACATTGAACCTTCACTCAGCGCACCCGACCTTCCCCTGCCCCTCTGCTCTCCTACCGCTCCAAAGGATGTTCCCCCATTTCTCCGACCCTTCACGTGCTCTTCCCTTCCTTGGCCGACCCCCGCCTGGAGCTGCCACCCGTGGATCTTCCTGACCGTATGTAGGAGCTGATGTTGTACGGGTTTGTGGTCGACTGATACTTCCAATGGGTCAAGGAATCCTACTATCGGGGTCCTAACAGCAAATCCAACACCTTCTTTTTGGAAGCCAGTCATGTATATTCTCTGTGCCCCCTCTCTTACTTAGTTTCATTAATCTTTGGGTCCAGTTTTGAGGCTCTTGTCATAGCCTCTCAATGTCCCTAGTGGCCCATGCTCGAGGTAGGTTAGTAGCTGAGCGTCGAGAGGAAGAGTTGGAGGCGCGACTATGCCACACTTAGCTAACTTTTAGCGAAGCCAACCTGAACGATCTCTGAGCAGAGATCATCGACTTGCAAGGTCGTCTGTTAGCCTCGGAGGACCAACTAGAGGTGGCTCAGACCTAGGCAGACTCCACCAATGCCTCCGTTGCGCACACATAGAGCCGGATCGTCACCCTGGAATACACCTAGCGAAAAGCATGGGTCTTGCACACTGGGGCTCAATCAGAGCTGAGTAAGAAGCAGGCGGAGTTGACCAAGCTGTCTGTCGCCCATGATTCGGCCCGGGCTGTGGTAATGGCAAAGGACCAATAGCTCGCCAACCATGTTGATAACTTGAGTTCTTTGTCCTCTCAAATGGTGGCCCAAGATCAAGAGTTGAATGCTCGACCTAAGGAAATCAGCCGACTCTGTGCTGAGCTATCCAAGCTGTAGTCGACTGAGACTAAGCTCAAGGAACTGCGGGCATATAAGGCAGAGGAGTGAACGAGGTTGGATGCCTACCGGGTAGAATACATCAACTCGGCGACTTTCAACAAACAGCTCACCGCCCGAGTGAACCCCTTGCTCAATTTGCAACTAACCAACACTTTCAAGCAGCTTAAGCAAGGGGGCCACTGTTGGGACTGATGGACCGGCTAGAAGGGGTGTGAATAGCTTGATCACCCGAATTCGATCTCTTCCTACAAATGTTGGCGCAAACGAAAATACAAACTAAAGAAGTAGACACAATGTTAACACGTTACCATTTACGTGGTTCAGAGATAACTTGCTCCTACTCCACGGCGTGCCCTTGAGGTGGACGAACCCTTGATCCTTCGGTGGATCAATTCCCGACAATCTTCGGCTAGAACTTTCTCCTTCTCAGTGGAGAAAAATCTCTCACAATCTTCACTTTCTCTTTAGAAGATGAAAGATAGGGTTAGTGTTGATGCAGTTTGACCCTGAGTGTTGTTTTGGTGTTGACACCGATTTTTGTTTAGGTTGATGATTATGATTATGATTAAGTCCTGATCGGGGATTAGGCACGGGATGATTGAAATCCTAGCTTGGAGGGCTAGGTGTGAAATCCCGGTGAGTGAAGCCAGGTCCTGGTGAGTGAAGCCAGGTGAGTGAAATCCTAGTGAGTGAAGCTAGGTTGAAATCCTGGTGAGTGAAGCCGGGTCCTGGTGAGTGAAGCCAGGTGATGGAAATCCCGGTGAGTGAAGCTGGGTCCTGGTGAGTGAAGCCAGGTGATGGAGATCCCGGTGAGTGAAGCCGGGTCCTGGTGAGTGAAGCCAGGTGATGGAAATCCCGGTGAGTGAAGTCGGGTCCTGGTGAGTGAAGCCAGGTGATGAAAATCCTAGTGAGTGAAGCTAAGTTGAAATCCTGGTGAGTGAAGCTGGGTCCCGGTGAGTGAAGCCGGGTGACCGAAACCCTGGTGAGTGAAGCCAGGTCCTAGCTTGGAAGGCTAGGTTGAAGTCCCAGTGAGTGAAGCTGGGCATGACACGAGTCAGAGAAGTGTTGGAGGCTTGTTCTCGTGACTTAGAGTGCATTTGGGCTTGCCTGGATCGGTCTGGTGACCGATCAAGGAAGTTGGCACGGTGCTCCTTCGTGGATTGGTCTGGTGACCGATCCAACGATGGCTGATCGGTCTGGTGACCGATCAGGGAGCATACAGTTCACCTGCTGCTTTGTTCCGGATCGGTCCGGTGACCGATCAGGGAGCATCCAGTAGGTTTGGGAACCTTACTGATCTGCTCCTGATCGGTCTGGTGACCGATCAGGGATACTGTTCAGATTGGTCTGGTGAACGATCATTTGTCGTAAGGTTCTCACTATAACCGATCAGGATGACTCCTGATCGGTCAGGAAGCAGCCTGATCGGTCTGGTGACCGATCAGGCCGGAGCCTAATTGGTCTGGGGACCGATCTGAAGTGTGTAGCAGAATGCTGGATTGGTCTGGGGACCAATCAGGAGTGTGCAGAAGACTACTGGATCGGTGTGGTGACCGATCAGGGTCCTCCCTGATCAGTCTTGGGACCGATCAGGAGCAGAACTTTAATTCAAATACGCTGTCAGAAGCTCTGATCGCGACTGTTTTTTCTGCCGATTCTCTGATACACTACTGATATGTTTTGATATGCATTGCTAAGCTTCTATTAGAGTGTGTAGGCTTTACAGAGATGATTCAAACATTAGAGAAGAGTCAATGAGAGGCTTTCCTTGGAGCAGGTTTGGTTGTTTCCTTGTTTCAGGTCTCAACGGCGTCTGGAGAGCAGCTGGCAACTGACGGAGGCTCAGCTGGAGAGGGTCTTCAGTGGACTGAGTGCTCAGGGAGTCAGGGAGTCAGGCTATGGCTTTAGTGGATGCTGATGGGGAGCCTGGTGATGGGAGCAGAGGCTTAAGACGAGGCTGGAAGCAGAGGAGCTGTGGCGAACAAGACAGAAACTTGGGAAGTTTGGCTGGGCTGTGTTCGTGCTCTCTGTTGCTTTGTGCTTGAGCGTTCTTGTTGCATTCCTGTGAGATCTTTGTGAGTGTTTCTTCTTGTGTGATCTCTTGTACTCAAGCTTAATTATTTGTGAGATCTGTGGAGAGGTTTCTCCACCGAGAAGGAGGCTCTATCCTATCCGGGTCACCGAGGCTTGATCTGCCGACGATCAAGGGATCGCCCACCTTAAGGGCACGCAAAGGAGTAGGGGCAAGTTATCCCCGAACCTTGTACATCACGGTGTTAGCGTCGGTTTGCTTTCCGTGTGTTTTTATTTGATGTTCTTCGTTTCTGCAATTGTATTCCGCTGCCTAACTCATAAGTGTAGAAATCCTCAAAAGAGCAAGATTTGTAGTGTCTGGCTATTTTCACCCCCCCTCTCTAGCCATCCAAGTTCCAACAAGTGGTATCAGAGCTTGGGGCTCTGTACAAGCGGATTAACATCCGAGAGTCATCAATAAGATGGCTGGAAGAGAAGGAATGAGCACAAACCGACCTCCACTCTTCGACGACACAGATTTTCAATATTGGAAATCGAAGATGGAGTTATATTTGAAGACAAACATGAGCATATGGTTCTCGGTCAAAGAAGGTTTCATCCCTCCAAGAGATGTTGAAGGAAAAGATCTCGATTTCTCAAGTTGGTCGGCTGAGCAAATAAGAAAGAGTGAAGCAAAATGCCAAAGCGGTGGTCACTTTGCAATGCGGGTTGACTAAGGAGGAGTTGATCAAGGTGGGTCCTTTTACAAGTGCTAAAGATCTTTGGAACAAAATCATTGAGCTCCACGAAGGAACTCAAGACACCCGAATAGCCAAGAAGGACCTCCTTCACAGTCAACTCCAAAATCTGTCCATGGAAGAAAATGAAAAGGTAAGTGAGCTCCATGGAAGATTCAAAGAGATCCTCAATGGTCTCCACTCCATTAATGAAAAGGTAGAAAACCGGGATCTAGTAAGGTTAGTTCTAAAATCTTTTCCAAGGAATACTTTGTGGTCATCCATGGTGGATGCCTACAAGGTTTCCAAGGATCTTTCCTTAGTTAATTTAGAAGATCTATTTTGTGAAATGGAATTACATGAGATCTCTAACCAAGGCTCCGAAGAGAAAGGGGTTGCTTTTGTGGCAGGAAAGGAGGAGAAGCACACCCATCACTTTGCTTTCATGGCACTAGAGGAGTCAAAGGAGGAAAGTGATGATGAATCAAGTAGCTCCTCAACCACGCCTTCATCATCTTCGGATGATGAAGAGGTAATCTCTCCCGAGCTAGATAGGTGCTATAGAACCATTGCATGTCTAGCTAGGTTGCTTAAAAAATCCAAGAACAAAGTTAAATTGTTGAAATTGGAAGTAGAAGAATTGAAATCCTCTAGGGTGGAGGATATAATGATTTTCATGAGAAATCCTCTAAGGATGAGGCAATGGATGACTTGCATGTTAAAAATCTTGAGGATGAAAATAAGGGCTTGAAGGATGAAATTGAAAACCTCAAGAATATTCTTGAGAAATTTTCAACAAGTTCCAAAACCCTAGACATGATACTAAATTCACAAAGGGCGATGTACAACAAGGTTGGTTTGGGTTACCAACCTAAAGACCCTAGTGTCATATCTTTAATATCAAGAACTCAATTTAGGTCACCAAATGCCTCTAGGGTTCAAAAGGCTAGAAAGAAAATGACTAAGGCATGGGTGCCAAAGTCATTCATTGTAGATTCATTAGGTCCCAAAATTTGGATACCTAAAACCTCTATCTTTCAAATTGTATAGCTTAGTTTGAGGGGGAGCATCTATCAACATGGGTGGTTGATATTTGGTGCTCCAAACATATAGTCATTCCTAGTTAGGAATGTGCTTACCATTTCCTCAAATTCACATGAATGGCTTAGACTAACCCACAACTTGCTCTTGCCATGAATTGCTTAGGATAATTGGTTTTCCTATAGAAATTTTTGTTTACTGCAAATGATGATTAATGATATGCCATAACTCAATCTTAAGGTGTTTTTGAACCTGTTCTAGTATGCCATGAGTTTACTATATGTGTTACACAACATTAAGACATGTTAGGAAACAAGTATGAACTCATAGTTTGTGATGATTCAAGACTTAATACTTAACTTCTATGACTTAGCTGTTTTCTCATCAAACTTGACGTTTTTCATATGCCCCATATTGTTTGGATTATCGAGATATCAATACTTAGGTGTAGATTGAATTATCAAATTTGTTTAGAATAAAAATGATCATGCCAAAAACATTCCGATCATGCCTTGACACACATAGATTTCATTCATGTATCGATGTTGATAAATAGCAATATGCACCCATACTATCCATGATTATAAACTTCCTGTTCAAGTGATGGTATGCATATATGCCTTGGAATTTTGATACAAACATGTTTTGACATTCAAGTTCATGCTTAGAGCATACTTATCATGCTTTGACATAAATCTGTTTTTGAAAACTCAAGATCATGCCAAGAACATGCTTAGAACATAATTGATCAGTCAACCTAGTGATGGTATACTAATCCATGGAAATTCTTAATCCTTGATATGAAATGAAGCTTAGTTAAGAGACTCAAATCAGATTGCTTGTTTTGATTAAATGATTTATGGTTAATGGAACTCATTTAGGGAGTAAATCTGATTGTATTAGGGATTAGAGTGATTAAGAGTTGAAACGAACTTGTTTCTGAAACTGATCAGTTTCAGAAACCATTCTGTATCATCCCTGATCGGTCCACCGACCGATCAGGGGTGCTTCTGATCGGTCTGGTGACCGATCAGACCAACTCTGATCGAACTCCCAGATCATTCCAAATTGATCCAAAACCTCCTCAAACCAATCTCTTCTCATCGAATTGTATCAGTTTAATGATCATACTCCTAACAAATCTGATACAAACCAATTAAAATTGAAACATATTTGATCCTCCATTGGTACAAACCTGGTACTAAGGGAGCACAAATTTGTTCAAGTGGTACAAACCTGGTACTTAATAGTGATTTGATACAAACCTACGTTGGAATGTTCAAATTCATAAGAAAGGGTTTGTTGAGTCATGACTCTTGTTCTTAATGTCGTGTTTCAGAAATTTTTCTGAAATGACGAATATCACTAGAGTCTACATCTCTGTTGTGGAATGTCAATTGTTAATGCAGTCTGATCAGGAACGTATCAGAGTTTTAGAATTTTTTTTTTGAAATCTGATCGCTCCCCAGACTAATCAGATATATTTCTGTATCAAGTAATCAACGAACCTGATCGGTCACGGAGACCAATCAGGATTATGTGTCAGATACAGATGCATTCCTTACGTGTCATATGAAACATATAGATGTTTGACCATGATATAATTCTGTATATGTTTCTATATGAAATTCACACTTATTGACGTGTGATGCATATACATTGTTGCCATGATACATTTATGGTATATGTCTCTCATATGCAATTCAAAAATTTCACCTTTGATTATTTTGGGTTTTGGGGAGAGACCCATGTTTGAGGGGGAGGTATGCTCAAACTTAATAACCATACCCTTTTCGATGTTTGACAAATGGGGAGAAAATGGTTGGTTAAGTTTAGGATGATCATGTTGTAGGGGGAGGATCCTGATTCCCCTATGATCCTGAAAGTTGAGAAGTTGATTTCGAATCCCTAAACTTAAAATCGGGTTGTCAAATAACAAAAAGGGGGAGATTGTTGATGCAGTTTGACCCTGAGTGTTGTTTTGGTGTTGGCACCGATTTTAGTTTAGGTTGATGATTATGATTATGATTAAGTCCTGATCGGGGATTAGGCACGGGATGATTGAAATCCTAGCTTGGAGGGCTAGGTGTGAAATCCCGGTGAGTGAAGTCGGGTCCTGGTGAGTGAAGCCAGGTGAGTGAAATCCTAGTGAGTGAAGCTAGGTTGAAATCCCGGTGAGTGAAGCCGGGTCCTGGTGAGTGAAGCCAGGTGAGTGAAATCCTAGTGAGTGAAGCTAGGTTGAAATCCCGGTGAGTGAAGCCGGGTCCTGGTGAGTGAAGCCAGGTGATGGAAATCCCGGTGAGTGAAGCTGGGTCATGGTGAGTGAAGCCAGGTGATGGAGATCCCGGTGAGTGAAGCCGGGTCCTGGTGAGTGAAGCCAGGTGATGGAAATCCCGGTGAGTGAAGCCGGGTCCTGGTGAGTGAAGCCAGGTGATGGAAATCCTAGTGAGTGAAGCTAGGTTGAAATCCTGGTTAGTGAAGCCGGGTCCCGGTGAGTGAAGCCGGGTGACCAAAACTCTGGTGAATGAAGCCAGGTCCTAGCTTGGAAGGCTAGGTTGAAGTCCCAGTGAGTGAAGCTGGGCATGACACGAGTCAGAGAAGGGCTGGAGGCTTGTTCTCGTGACTTAGAGTGCATTTGGGCTTGCCTGGATCGGTCTGGTGACCGATCAGGGAAGTTGGCATGGTGCTCCTTCGTGGATCGGTCTGGTGACCGATCCAGCGATGGCTGATCGGTCCGGTGACCGATCAGGGAGCATACAGTTCACCTGCTGCTCTGCTCCGGATCGGTCCGGTGACCGATCAGGGAGCATCCAGTAGGTTTGGGAACCTTACTGATCTGCTCCTGATCGGTCTGGTGACCGATCAGAGATACTGTTCAGATCGGTCTGGTGAACGATCATTTGTCGCAAGGTTCTCACTATAACCGATCAGGATGACTCCTGATCGGTCAGGAAGCAGCCTGATCGATCTGGTGACCAATCAGGCTGGAGCCTGATTGGTCTGGGGACCGATCTGGAGTGTGTAGCAGAATGCTGGATTGGTCTGGGGACCAATCAGGAGTGTGCAGAAGACTGCTGGATCGGTCTGGTGACCGATCAGGGTCCTCCCTGATCGGTCTGGGGACCGATCAGGAGCAGAACTTTAATTCAAATACGCTGTCAGAAGCTCTGATCGTGATTGTTTTTTCTGCCGATTCTTTGATACACTACTGATATGTTTTGATATGCATTGCTAAGCTTCTATTAGAGTGTGCAGGCTTTACAGGGATGATTCAAACATTGGAGGAGAGTTAATGGGAGGCTTTCCTTGGAGCAGGTTTGGCTGTTTCCTTGTTTCAGGTCTCAACGGCGTCTGGAGAGCAGCTGGCGACTGATGGAGGCTCAGCTGGAAAGGGTCTTCAGTGGACTGAGTGCTCAGGGAGTCAGGCTGTGGCTTCAGTGGATGCTGATGGAGAGCCTGGTGATGGGAGCAGAGGCTTAAGACGAGGCTGGAAGCAGAGGAGCTGTGGCGAACAAGACAGAAACTTGGGAAGTTTGGCTGAGCTGTATTCGTGCTCTCTGTTGCTTTATGCTTGAGCGTTCTTGTTGCATTCCTGTGAGATCTTTGTGAGTATTTCTTCTTGTGTGATCTCTTATACTCAAGCTCAATCATTTGTGAGATCTGTGGAGAGGTTTCTCCACCGAGAAGGAGGCTCTATCTTATCCGGGTCACCGGGGCTTGATCTGCCGACGATCAAGGGATCGCCCACCTTAAGGGCACGCTAAGGAGTAGGGGCAAGTTATCCCCGAACCTTGTACATCACGGTGTTAGCGTCGGTTTGCTTTCCCTGTGTTTTTATTTGCTGTTCTTCGTTTCTGCAATTGTATTCCGCTGCTTAACTCATAAGTGCAGAAATTCTCAAAAGAGCAAGATTTGTAGTGTCTGGCTATATTCACCCCCCTCTCTAGCCATCCATGTTCCAACAGTTAGGAGGAAGATAGTGGACTTGGAAGCTTGAGCACTTAAGCAAGGATGTTTCACAATAGAACAGCTAACCCTTCTCAAGTCTCAAGCTCCTCTTTAAATTGAGGAGAGGGCTGTTAACAAAACAGCTCAGCCTCGACACCAGTCGACTGCCACCAGGAATAGTCGACTAGTGTCCAGCCAACGACTGAATTTCGAACAGACCAGTCGATGGCTACACGCTGTTCAACCTTACAGAAAGATCAGTCGAATGCTATAGTTCACTCTCAGCGCTGCCAGTTGGCTGCTTCCCTTGTTAGTCGACTGCCCAACTTACAAACTCACTCTCAACATCTCTGAAGTCCATCCTTTGCGTATGCCTTGAATTCCACTTCATTGGCTTGCCCCTTGAAGTTCTCTTCCTTCGGCTCTCGTCCCTCGGATGCGCACACAAGCCCGCAGCTTGTCTCCATACCATCCTTCGTGTATGCCTTTGAAGTATACTTCCTCGGCTCGCCCTTTGAAGTCCTCTTCCTTTGGCTCTCGTCCCTCGAATGCTTTACTCCGTTGTTCCTCATGTGTGGTTCACCGAGTCCTGCAAGACTCAAACACACAAATCAAACCAATATGAAAACCTAATTTAATCATATTGACACAAACATCAAAACTCATGATCTACCCGATCAAACTTGGATCGATTGCACCAACAACCACATCTCCCTAGATCTGCCCATCAGCATTGTGAACCTCTTGGGCCTGACCCAACAGCTGCTGGAGGCGGCCCGCCGGCCTGTTGAGTGAGGGGTTTACTTTTTCAAATTTTCTTTTGTCCGGGGCAGTTAGGTTCTCCCCTTTTTTTATAGTCACTCGACCTCTCTGGGTTTGTAATATAATTCTTGCCTTAGTGAATTTAGAGCCCCGCTTCTTTCCCTTATACTATGCTTCTTCGCTCTACGCTTTCTTGAGTTTGTGCAAAGGTGTTTAGCTATCGAGATCCCGCTCGTGAGACCTCCGCCCAGTGCTATGATAATCCTCGGGCTTACGAGTGTATTTGCTAAGATACTGCAGCTAGTTAGGGAATCCCCGTGGGGTTATATCACAACCGAGTCGCCGCTTGAGAACACACCCGCTAGACCGAAGGACAGACACTTCAGGACTTAGCGCTTCACAACAAATTTGAGTGGTCGTCCAGGCCAACTAGTAGAGAGTCCACCAAGCTAAGTGGTAGGGTGGGGCCTACCCACCTATAACTTGCTACTATGGCGAGAGTCGAGGTATTTGCTCGGGCCGATTTCGGGGAGCATGGTTCACGACGCGTCCAATCGGGGACATCGAGCTGAGTGGTTGGGCGGGGGCATGCCCACTTATTACTCGCTGGCAATGCGAGAGTTTGGACACCCGCTCGGGTCGATTTTAAGGAGCATGGGTCATCATGCGTCCAATCGAGGACACCGATCATAGTGGTGGTGTGGGGGCATACCCACATATAACTCATTGGCAAGGCAAGAGTCTGGACACCTGCTCTGACCTCTCTTGAGGAGTGTGGGCCGCCATGCGCTTGATCGGGGATACCAAGCTGAGTGGTGGCATGGGGGCATGTCTGTTGTTGCCCCTGTTGGTTTTGATGTGATCAACCAAGTTAGGTTAGGTCATGTTATTGTTTTGATCACTCTGTCTAAGTGTGTAGGAACTTAGGAGCGGAGAAAGTTGAGTGTAAGATGCAGTGGACGAGAAGGATTGCACAGGGAAGTAAGTCGACGAGTTCGGTGCATCCAAGGGATGCGGAAGCTGCAAATGAGTACACCGGTGGAGCGAGAAGGACGTGCGCAACGTCCGAGGGACGAGAAGCCGGAAGGAAGGACGCTCGAGGGGAGAAAGGTCGAATTCAGATTCGGGTGAGCTTAACTCCGGTTGGCCAGAAATCACCAAAGAAAATCCGTTGGAGATTGGTCATCATGCTGCTGACCAAACCTGACTCGGGCACCCCTATGTATAGGGGCGCCCGGGCTCTCGGGCGCCCTTATAGTGGCACGTGAGCAAACGGATAGAACTAACTGGGGCTATAAATCGACCCCCATAACTTAGTTCCAAACCATTAATCAACTGAAACGAATGCTTTCTTATTTTTCTAACTTCTTGTGCTTTAAAGTTTATAAAATGCTTCTCCATCAGAAGGAAATTTTGATAGTCAGCTTCAATTGTCTTAGATTAGCTGTACGATCGCGTGCGTTGCTAGAGGGGAGTGAATAACACTTTTTCTCGAAATTTGTTACTGAGAGAGAGAAAGAGAAAGACGGCAGTTAGAAGGAGGGGTATAAGAGGAAGTTCACATAAAGGCCTGCGCCCTTTGGTAAAATAGAAATCATGGTACGCCCTTTGATAATTTCCGATATTTAGGTACGTCCTTTGCTAAATTACCATCTGCAAAAAGACCCAACCTTATTAGATCACATATTTAGACACTAATTTCTTCTACTTTGTACGTGCTCTAAAATTGCTAGACAAAGCCAACCACGGGAAAACAAACAATCGATTTGCTGTGACTTAACAGACAATCCACTTATCTACAACACCATAAACCCCGACATCACAAAAACCGGACAAATACATGTAAAATACCCTAATAAATAAACTTGTACTCGAATCAAAACTAACAAGCGCGCCTGCACGCTATAAGCGACGCATCCGACGAAAGCGATCAGAGTTGTGACTATTTACCTTTATGCGGTGAACGAGGTGATTGTAGAGAAGATGCAGCGAGTGGAGATTGGGAGAAGAGAAGATGAGCCGGCGCCTCCCGAATCCTCTGCCCTCGTCGTCGTCTGGCGAGGGCGAAAACAGTGAGCAACGACGGCGAAGAAAAAGATCGATGGCAGTGAGACTCGAATTAAATTAAATTAAATTAAATTAAATTACACGTTGGGAAAAAAATATTAAGCTCCGCGTAAGGACATCCAAAATGATTTCACATCTACCACATTATTAAAAAAAAACCTATATACTATGTACACATTAACATTAATATCCTCATTTTTTTCATATTTATTTAACATTTAACACCTATTATTTATGAGATCTATTTGTGACATACATATTATCTCACATATATATTCTCTCATATGCATATTCATTATTTTTAATTTTATTTATCAATTTAATTGATTGTTATTTAGTATAAATAATAATAATATTTTTAAATATATTTATTATTATTTAAAATTAAAATATTATTATATTGTTTTTAATTTTATTTATCAATTTAATTGACTGTTATTTAAAATAAATAATAATAATATTTTAAATATATTTATTATTATTTAAAATTAAAATATTATTATAAATTCGAAATGAAAAAGAATTAAAAAATAACATATAAATTAAACATAAAACGAAACTATAAATTACTAATTTAGGGGTTGTTGTTGTATTGTGATCGTTTGATGATCGTTGTGAGTATTTACTAATCGTTTAGATGATCATTATCGATCTTCAATTGATTATGACTACCCTAATCAATTAAAGACATCTCTAATCGCAACCCCCAATCTATTAGGGGCAAATTGAAAAGCCCCCAATAAATTAGAGATACGATTGAAATTGTCCCTAATCAATTAGAGACATTCTTAATCAATTCATCAATTGATTAGAAATGTTATATCATCTTGCCTTTTTAGTCAAAGATAATATTTAAATATCTGAACGTATTCATCGCGTCAACCTTTTAACACCTTCACCGTAATGAAATTAACGGACACGTCTCGCTAATGGAGCATTAATTATGGATGCCCTAAGGACATCCGCAACCGTTTAACTCCTTTCACGTTATAACACCTACCACCTCATCAAAAAACATGGGACCCACATGTCATATACACATTAACATTAACATCTTCATTCTCTCACATTCGTTTAACATTCAACTCTCATTATTTATGAGACCCACATACCACATACATATTATCTCACATATATATTCTCTCACATACATATTCTCTTACATATTCATTCTCTTATCTACATATTTTTTATTTTCAATTTTATTTACTAATTTAAATGATTATTATTTAAAATAAATAATAATAATATTTTTAAATACTTTTATCATTATTTAAAACCCCAAATCCCTCCTAAAAATTAAAAAAAAATCTCCCCTGATCGGTCAGCTTGACCGATCAGGGGAGGTGCTGATCGGTCAAGCTGACCGATCAGCAAGAGCCTAACCGATCAGGCTCTTATCTGATCGGTCTAAGTCAGCTTGACCGATCAGGGCTGTCATGTCATACGTGATGAACGTGTTCAAACATCTGAACGCGTTCATCACGTCAGCGCATTAACACGCTCGCTGCAACGGTTTTAACGTGGATGGTGCATTATAACGCTCGATTAACGCACCGTTACAGGTGCTCTAATATAGGGGATGGGAACGAATCTTTGAACTCACCTGCCTTTTACACGCGTAATCATTACGGGATGAGGTGGTAGTTCTTTGTCTCATCCAGTGGTCCCACTCAGGTCATGGCGTAGAAGATACGCGTGCGAAAGAGTAGTGAGTGTTTCACTGTGCGGCCGCATTTTCAATCCGATTCCCTTTTCTAGCACAATTTTTATTAATAATTAAATAAATAAAAGATTAACTTGACTTTCAAAATTTTAATTTTAATAATAATAATAATAATAATTTTAATTAAAAAAATATATAATCAATCCTAATTTTGAAGAAATATATCGTTTATATTGAGAAGAAATACGAGATGTATTTAGATGCAAATGGTGTACCTACCTAACAGCAGGGAGACAAATGATAATAGCTAAACTACACGGTTATATTTCAAAATGTGTTAAAAAAACTTTTGCCACGTATTATGGCTTTGTCATGTCCACCGTGTTCCTGGTGGGCCCTCTCAAACATCCAACTTCATGGCCGCCGCCTCCTCCTGCTTCAATTGTTGCGCCACGAGCACCGACGCGCTGTTTCCGAAGTCACTGGACGTCAGCTTGTCCCCGACCGCCGCCTTCTCCTGCGTCAATTGTTGCACAGCGGACGCCACCATGTCCCCGTCCGCCGCCTGTTCCTGCTTCCCTTGTTGCACCACCAGCACCGACGCGCTGCCTCCGAAGTCACTGGACGCCAGCATGTCCCCGACCGCCCCCAATTGCGGGCACTCGCACCACTCCGTCAATCCCGCCATCAACGCCGACGAAGAGGATCCCTTCCCCACCACGTACAGCTCATGCCAACCCTCCATCCCTCTTATCACTCCCACCGTCTCCTCCGAGTTCCTCACCACCTTCTCCTTGTACGCCACCTCCGACGACACATCATGCTTCCGCCGAAACTCCTTCAAGCACGCCTGGTCCGCCTCCGCCGATCCGTGACAGACCTCATCGCCGTTGGTCTCCCGGTCCACGGTCAGCAACTTATCAGTATGATGCTGAGTCGTCGTCGAGATGAGTGGACAATAATCGGAGACGAACCGGAAAACAGAGAGGTTGATGGATGGGTGGTCGGCCATCCGCGACGCCAGCGCCAAGGCCTCCCTGTCGTCCGCGCCGCCGAAGAAGAGCACGGCGACGCGGTAGCCGGAGTTCTGGCCTTCTCCATGCATGCAGCTGGGACCGCTGAGGCCGCGGTCGACGAGGATGGCCACGGAACAGGGCGCGGTGTCGAGGACGCTATCGTTGAGGGCGCGAACCGCGGGGTTGGTCACCTGCATGCCGCCGTCCACGGTGGGCTGCTTATGGAAAGGTAAAATGATGAAGGAGACGCAGTTGTCCACGGCGACATCGCACACGTCCTCGTGCATGGTGTCGTAGGCGGAGACGGCGGTGAGGGGTTGGATGGTGACCCCTGGTGTCCGTTGCGCGTACGAGTCCAGCGCCTGGATTATTCCCTGCGACCGGTCATCGAAGGTGGGTTTGTGGAGCTGCTTCTGGTCGCCGTCGGCGCCGGCGGCATCGTGGACAACGAGCATAGCGGAGGCGCGACCGGTGAGCTCGATGAGGTGAAGGGAGAAGACGAAGACAGGGGAGCGTCTGCTGGGGTGGGCGGCCTCGAGGAGGCCGAGCATGGAGGGCACGTTGCGGACGTTGTGGAAGCAGAGTAAAAGGCGGAGCTCTTCGCTAGCGTCCGGCCACTGGATCGTCCGCCGCTCGTACGAAACTTGTCTTCTGTTGGTAGTCAGCAGTAGCTTTAGCAACGGTGTCACCATGGCCGTCACCATTACCGACATTACCACCAAGATGGAGTACGCCTGCTCGCTCAAGACCTCCGTGTCCCTTCCGATTTTGAGGACGACCATTTCGATGACCCCTTTGGTGGTCATCAGTAAGCCCATGGCAAACCCGTCGGCGAGCGGCATCTCGTACCAATGGCCGACGACCATGCAGGCCGCTACCTTTGAGGCGGCGGCCAGCAGCACCACCGAGGCCAGCACAATCGCCGACCAGAGATGATTCACCGACCGGAGATCGGAGCGCAGACCACAGAGAGCGTAAAAGAGGGGAACGAGGAGGCCCTCCACTAAGTCGCCCACCCGCTCCACCAGCTCCACCCCCGTCGGACGGTAAGGGATGATGAGGCCGTAGATGAAGGCGCCCAATATGGCGTTGATGCCGAGGACGTCCCCCATGAGCGCCCAAGACATTGCCCCGACGAGAACGATGCATACGGTCATCTCCTCTGCTTTCTCCTGGTCCCTCTGCGCGAACCAGAGGACCGCTGGCTTCGCCAGTTTGAAGCTACAGAGGAAGAAGGCCAGCCCGGAGAGCAACGACCAGATGGCGGCCGACGGCTTGCCGCTGGTCATGGAGAAGGCGACGGAGACGAGGATCCAGGCGGAGCCGTCGACGAAGACGGCGGAGGAGAGGCTCGCGAGGCCGACGGCGGTCTTGATGAGCTTGAGGTCGGTGAGCGTGCGGGCGAGGACGGAGAAGGAGGTGATGGAGAGGGTGGCGCCGAGGAAGGTGAAGAAGGACATTTGGTTGGCCTCGATTCCGAGATGCGCATGGACGAGGAAACCGGAGAAGGCGCCGACGACGAAGGGGAAGACCATACTTGCGGCGGCGAAGGCAGCATACTTGTGCGACCACTTCAGCTTCGTTGGATCGATCTCGAGGCCGTGGATGAAGACGAAGTAGATGATTCCGAGGTAGGCGACGACCTCCAAGATGGGCAAACTCCGGTAGGGGAAGATGGTCCGGAGATAGCCGGGAATTTGTCCGAGCCCCATCGGACCGAGAACCAACCCACTCTGTTCGCATCAAAATCGAACCTTTAGCAGAGAAATTTTCCAAAAAACGCATCTCGGATTAGCGTACCACGATTTCGGAGACGTGGCGAGGCTGGTGGAGGGGGAGGAGGATGAGAGCGACGAGACGGCTGGTGACGGCGATGACGAGGAGTTGGAGGAAGAAGAGGGGGACGCTGTGGTTGAGGGGGTTGCCGCCGTTCGATTGGCCAATGGAGGTGCTGATGCTGGTGGAGTAGCAGACGATGGGCGTCGAGTTGACGCTCCTCCAGTGGTAGTCCATGTTGCTCATCTTGATAGGTACGGGCAATGGTCGACGCGTTCGCGGTGGCGATCGACGACCAGCGTATGTTGCAGAGGAGATTGAGAAGAGGATAGCGCCAAGGAAGAAGATGATGAGGTGGAGGATTGGGAATAAAAGAGCTGCTATTTTCAGACTTGTTTCGGGTCTAAATAGGGAAAGAACAATGGGAGAATAAGAACAAAAAAAAAAAAAACTCAACTTTTAGTAAATTTCTGTAATTTTTCTTTTAAATGATTGTTCGATAATTTATTTTTTATTTTTTTTAAATAGCCTTATATAAAGTTTACACGTACTTTTTCAATTTCAATTTCATATTTTATTTCGTTTGCTATTATTTTTTAATTTAATTTAAAGTTAATTTAAAATAGACAAATAGTAATTATAAAATTCTATAAATTTTGATTTTAAATGTATTTGAAAAACACGTCGGCGTCGGCGTCAGCACCTGTCTCGGACGCCCGTCTGCTCGGCGTCGTCCTCAGCTCCTGTCTCGGACGCCCGTCTGCTGTCGGATCAGAGGAGTCCTAATCGGACGGCCTGGATAAAATCTTGGATCGGCGTCGAAGGTTGGTGGGCGTTCCCGTCGGCACCTCCGCGCCTATAAAGACGCGTCGGGGGTTCGGCGACGTCGAGAGTGCGCGGGAAGCGGCGCATAGAGAAGAAGGAAGCGGAGATCAGGCTTCAGGTATCTCCTCTCGCGTCGCCTACTTCCTTCGGGTGAGTGGCCTTGTTTCCGATCTGCGGCCTGGCGGCGAACTTTTTTGAGTTTGATTTGGTTGGAAGTGGTGGCGTTTTGTGGTTTTTCCAAATGAATGATTCGATCTGACCTATTTGGGGATCGATGTGATCTTGAATTCTTGCTCCTTGATGAAAAGTACTCTGATGGTTCTTTTCTTTGACGATTCAGCGAGCTCTAAGATGGCGGATATTCCTTTTCACAATTTCACCTCTGCTCTGAGTCTGTCAATGAGGGGCACCCCGAATCCCCGATAATCTGTGCGACCAGATCTCGTATGCAGGCCTCGACGCTTGTTTGGAGCAGGACCCGGACAGCAATACCTCTATGAGAAGACCATCTTCCACCTTAACCCTTCTGGACGCTTCGTCAGCGGAGGTCCTCATGGCGATGCTGGGCTCGCCGGTGGCAAAATCATTATCGATACCTATGGCGGCTGGGGAGCACACGGTGGTGGTGCCTTCTCCGGGAAGGATCCTACCAAGGTTGATCGCAGTGGAGCTGACATTGTCCGGCAGGCAGCTTAAGAGCATTGTGGTCAATGGGCTCGCCCGCTGTTGCATCGTGCAGGTCTCATACGCCATCGGGTGCCCGAACCCTTCTCTGTTTTCGTTGATACCTACAGACAGGGAAGATCCCTGATAAGGAGATACTGACGATTGTGAAGGAGAATTTCGACATCAGGCCGGGCATGATCACCATTAACCTTTACCTAAAGAGGGGCGGCCACAGGTCCTGACGACGGCAGCTTATGGACATTTTGGCAGGGACGAACCAGACTTCACCTGGGAGGTAGTCAAGCCCCTCAAGTGGGAGAAATGATCTGCCTAAATTGGATCTTGTCCTACTACTGCCGGTGATGTATCCAAACTATGATCTTTCTTTCGACTATGTTGCATGGGTTTGTCCCTTAATAATTTTAGTTTTGCTTACTACAAGTTTGTACTAGAACAATAATTTGGAGTTTGGAACAAACTTAGTAGCTGTAATTGCTGGATGGAAGAAAAAGGCATCTTTTATAGTTTGTCCTGTCTTCAGTTCATGCTGCCTTTCTAGGTCACGTTGAGAAAACTGATTTTTACATGTTTAATTCCTGCCAAAACTTGATTGCTAGTTACATGCTGGAAATGGATATGAACTTGGCGTAATCTACTAGTCAGGGCATGTCAAATTTAGCGAATCATCCTTTTGGTCTTTTACCCACGTCTGTCTATCTCAATTTTTGGTTGTTTGCTGGAAATGATTTGAAGGGTTTAGAGCAGAGTAGGGATTTTAGGCGTTAAATTTGTCTTCGCATGTTCATACAAACATTTGGTGGCTAAAATTTCCACCTTGGCTACGAACATTTAGGTTGTATGTGACGCAGGGCTCTGGGCTGATCCTAAATAGTCCATACATTTTTGATTGAGATAATATTGTTTGTTGATGTGTATTTACTATTCAACCTGATTGATTATCTACTCGAGCCTATTTATCTTGTAAATTCTGCAGAATGATAATTTTAGTAGTTTCTGAATGATTAGGATCTCGTCAAACAAAAAATAATTGCATGAGATGGCATTTTTGCGTCGATTGATGCTTTGGAATTTGTTTGATATGGATAATAGTGTATGATTGGGATGTTAGCTTGTAGTAGACACGTGGCTCGAGAAAGCTACGTGTTATCTACTTTAGATAACAGATACTTCAGATCTTGGTTTTACCTTTCCTATCATAAGTTTTTAATGGGATAAGGATGCAAAGTTATCTACTTTATCAGGTTAATATTTGTAGGGAATTGTTTGTAATGGTAGGAGAAACTATTGGAAAATCATCATGTCGTTGTTGCACCTCATAAGTCTCAAACTATTTGAGCACGGCTACATAGATTTTAGTCTCTTATAGTTATTGAAAAATCTATATGTCTACTAAACAAATGAGCCAGACATCTACATTCTTGGAAAAAACACAAGACTTCTTGTTATTTTTTCACAGGTTGCAGGAGGACTCGGCTCAGAGCTGATTGGTCCCATTGAGGCACTAGAAAAGAAGGTTGAGTAGCAAGGCAGAACACAGTAGAACAACTTTTTGGAATGACAGAAACAGTCAGTTTATGTGGTTAGATTTTGATAAGGAATCAGATGCAACTAAGAACATGTTTTCGTCAGAAGAATTAATAGCTATAAAGAGGCTCAGAGTTGGATAAGAAGAGGAATAAAATTCAATATGAATCATATGATGAGGACTAAAACCAAATGCATGAGCTCTTTATTGTGTATTTTCTTTCTTCACGTTCATGTCTGATATCTGAAACTGTGACTTTGCAATACAAAAAAAAGGAAGAAAAGAAAATGAAATCTGGCACAAAGAGGAGAAGTAGACGCATCTTTTACATGTCTTGATGTCCACATTCACCCGAGAATCCTCAGAGCTCCAATAGCTTGCTTGCTTGCTTTGTTTCTTTCTTCTCCTCTATTTTTTTAAAAAACCCTTTTCAAATCAATTTTGTATTTGAAAATTTTCAATAAGTAGAAATGACTTTGGTTGCTGATTCCCTTTTTTATATGTATCAAAGTCCTGATTTAAGATTCATTTTGTGTTGTAGCTCAATTCATGGTGACATGTATTGGACATGGCAGAGGTTTATGAGCTCACACCAAATCAGCTCAGAATTTGGTGGATTCCAAGCCATCCCCACAAGGTAACCAAATCACAAATCATTAGCCTCACACTTAATTCCTCCATGGCAGACACATTTGTTTTTTGTTTTGTTTTTGTTGTTGTTTGCCTCATGTTTTTTTCCCTTTCCTTTCCTTTCCCCAGCCGGTCTAATCTAATTTTTAAAACACCACAATAACCATGTCCAGTTAAGTTCTACAAAATCCTCCAAAGCACTCATTCGTTTTTTGATTTAAAAAATATTGGGGTGTTGTGAGAATCGAACTCACCTCTGTCATCTAATTTTTAAAACACCACAATAACCATGTCCAGTCAAGTTCTACAGAGATCCTCCGAACTCATTCATTTTTTATTTAAAAAAAATTGGGGTGTTGCGAGAATCGAACTCACGACCTCTCGCACCCGAAGCGAGAATCATACCACTAGACCAAACACCCATGGACAAAGAATAATTTTTTCCCCCTTTCCTTTTCTTTTCCCAACGGTTGTTTGCCAATTAAGGGGGCATTTAATTCAAATTTGTTAATAGGAATGGTAATGGGATTCATTAAGGGATTAATGGTAATGAAAAATCATGATTTCATTGATAGTGTTTGGTTTAAATTCTAGAATAGAAATTATTGTTATTGATGATGTTTAGTTCAGTTCAACTTTAGTAATAGGAATTCATAAAAATTTTAAAATTACCTAAAATAATAGAATTACTACAAAATAGAGAGAGTGAAATAAAATGTGTTGAGTGATAAAATAGAAAAATATATAGAGAGAAATTATGAGAAAGGAGATAGAAAAAGAAATTAGAAGAAAAAATAAGAGAAAATATGATGACAGAGAAAATGAAGATTAAAAGTAGAGAGGGAAAGTAAGATAAGATAGTTAGAAAGGAAACATGTGAGAAAAAATAGAGGGAGGAATCATTAAAAAAAATAGAGAGAGAGAGAATGAGATGAGAGATGTAGAGAGAGAAAGTGATAGAAAAAATCTAGAGAAAAGTGAAAAAATAAAGATAGATAAATTATGATAGGAAAGGTAGAGAGAGAAAGTAATATAGAAAATATAGAGAGAAAGTGAAAAAATAAAAATAGATAAATTATGATAAGAAAAATAAAGAGAGAAGTGATGTTGAAAATATAGAGAGAGAAAGTGATATAAAAAATATAAAGAAAAAGTGAAAAATAAAGATAGATAAATTATGATAAGAGAGGTAGAGAGTGAATGTGATATAGAAAATATATAGAAAAAAATGAGATAAATATGTAGAGAGAGAATGTAATAAGAGATATAGAGAAAGAAAGTAAAAAAGAGAAAATACAGCAAGAGATAGTAAAATGAAAATATATTAAAAAAATTTAGATATATGAAAAATAAAGGCATGATTGATGAGGGAGAGTAGGGAATGAAAAATGGGAGAATGATTCTTTTATTTTTCATTCTTATTAACACGTATCAAACAGTGTCAATGGGAATAATTATCATCGATTTTCATTTTCTATTATCTATTATCCCAAATTAAACGCTGCCTAAGTGCTGTGGCAAACATCAACATGGTGGGGTGGAATCACCATAATTCCTGCAAGTGAAAGCTACTTCTCATGAGTGTTCCAATGGAATAGTGGTCTCAACATGGGTGTTTGGTCTAGTGGTATGATTCTCGCTTTGGGTGCGAGAGGTCGTGAGTTCGATTCTCACAACACCCCAAATTTTTTTAAATAAAAAAATGAATTAGTGCTTTGGATAATCTTTGTAAAAATATTGGATTAGGTATTAGACGAACCTGGGGTGATCGGCTCGGCTCCACGGAAATTTTTCACCGGTCACTAGGATAAATCGGGAAGCACTAGCGGTGGGCGATCTAGAAGCTCTACGTCTCAGGGTTCACCTCCCATTGGAGGAAAAAATCTTGTAAAATACGTCGTCACTAGGGATCGAACGTGGATGTCTAGGATAGCGATTAGTCGCACCATAGTTGCAAGGGCGCTTTGGATGATCTTTGTAGAACTTTACTAGACATGGTTATTGTGGTGTTTTAAAAATTAGATTGGACTTGTCAACTCAATCAGCTAACTCAACAACTAAAAACTAAATCGACTAGGTTAGATCGATGGAAGCATATATCGTTCGAATTTTAGGATTTTAGCAAAAATATCAATTGTATCAAATTGATAAATCTCAGGCCATTCTCTCATGGAAGAACGAGGAGTTGGCCTTGTCCAGGAGAAATAAAAGAGAGAACCATGTCCCAAAATGATACAAAATGAAACCATTTCTGGTTTATGACATGGAATGTGAAACCATTTCTTATTTATGACACAAAATAATAAGATCAAATCCTTTCTCACAGTTCTATGAACTTCAATCTTTAACTTTTGGTCAAGTCGTGAGAATTTGGTTCGCTTAGATAAATGCGATTCTATTATTTTCTTTTAAAAAAACAATTGTATGTACTGCTCACCCTGACCCTGATGTAGGACACAAGGACAGAGTTTTTTATTGCAAAACAGTGCTTTGGTACTTGCTGCCAGCCAAGGTCTGCTCACCTGGGACCTAAGGGTTTGTTTGTCCCAGACGGACCTGTAAGGTTACTGCGAAATATATTGATGATTAATATGTGAATGTTATCATCAAGATTTTTGGGGTCAAATTCTGACAAAGTTAGTATGTCTGTCCTCCCCATGTACTAGCCACAATATCCGACCTAGTAGCCTCCGTGATTTACCTCCTCCGTGTTGGCCCTGGGACGGGTTGGCGGGGGCGCTGGAGGCGAGTGATTCGCCTTTTGCCACCAGATGGACTGGTAAGAAATAGGTGGATTGTTACTGTAAAATAAAATAAATTTTTTATTCGGTTCACAAAAATTCTAAATTAGTTACAACAATGAATTAAAATAACTATAATCTAATTAACTGAATTGAATTAGTAAAAGACTAAAATACAAGAAGTTACTTGGTTGTAACTCGACTAGTTGCTAATCCAAGACACTTGAAGTTCACTATCAAAATCTTCTTCTAACGGAGAAGCCTTTACAGACTTTGTAGCATAAGACAGAAGCTAGAAGAATTACTTAGAAATTCGATTACAGTCAATTGACTCTTGGAATTGAGTTCTGAGGATCTATTTATAGTCCCGGTCAATTCTATCCGAATGTTGACGTGACATCATAGGGGCACCCCGAGTGCTTGAGGGCGCCTGACATGTGGCTTCAGTGTTATCCGAAGCACAACGTTCGCAAACGACTAGCTGGTAAATAGGAATTGACTCTTGGGCGCCTATATGCATAAGGGCGCTCGAGTGCTCGGGCGCTCATATGTATAGGGGGGCTCGGGCTCTCGAGGCACCCCTATATATAGGGGTGTCCGAGTGACTTTTGGTCAGCAACTGCTGACCAGTTTTCAGCGGGTCTTCTTGGGTAATTTCTGACCAACTAGAGTTAGGTTTACCTGAACCCGACTCCGGTCTTTCGCCCTTCGAGCGTCCTTCCTCCCGGCTTCTCGTCACTTGGGCGTTGCGCACGTCCTTTCGCTCTATCGGTATACTCTTCTGCTGCTTCCGCGTCCTTTGGATGCACCAAGTCCGTAAGCTCACTTCCCCGTGCAATCCTTCTCGTACACTGCGTTTTACATACGATTTCCTCCGCTTAAACAGAGGGATTAAAACCACAACAGGACCTAACTTAACTTGGTTGATCACATCAAAATCAATTGGGGTATCAATATTCTCTCCCTTTTTGATGTGCATCAACTCAAGTTTAGTTAGGGTAAAAAAAACCAATAACACTAACTAAGACAAATTAAACATAAAAGAAATATTTACAATTTAAAATCATAACCTCCCTTTACTTAAGCTAGTCTCCCCTTTGACCAAAAAAAAATGCGGCACAAAAAAAATACTGAAAGGGCAAAGGAAAAAAAAAGAATTGTAAATAGAAAAATATGAAAAATTTTCTAAGTATTTTTAAAGGTAAAAAATACAAATTTCGATCAAAAATTAAAACAAATATTTTCATTGGAAAATTTTAAAAATTTTTGTGAAAATTTGAAAAATTGAAAAAAAAAATCGGAATGAAATAAATTTTTCGTGATAAAAAATAAATTAAATATTAACAGATTAAAATTCTTGAAAATTGGTTTTTTAAAATTCGAAATTATATAAAAAAATTTGGAGAAAATTATATTAAAGTCAACAGATGAAAATAATTTTATTAAAGTAAGTAGATCTAGTGAAATCGGATTTGATAAAAATAATTTTTATCAAAATTAAAAATTAAAAATCAAATTTTAAAAAAAATCATAGAAAATTAAAAATATGTTAGAAAAATCTAAAAATTTATGTATAAGTGGAAAATAGAATTTTGAACTTGTAAAAAATTTTCAAATTTTAAAAAACGTTATTTAAGTCTAAAAATAAATTAAATGCAAACATAGTGGAATTTTTGAATAATAAATATTTAAAATTTAAAAACTCTTCAAAAATTCAAATAAATTTTTTCTTAAGTCTACTAATCATATCTAGATCCGGAAAAATCGGATCTGAGAAAATAAATTTTTTATTTATTTTTAAAATTCAAAATTTGAATTTCAAACGAAAATTTATGAATATTTGATAAAATATTAGCAAAAATCTCAAAATTAAAATACACTGCTAGAAAAAAATATTCATGTATTGAGAAAAAAATATGAACATGATTTTATCAATGTAAAAATTCGACTGATATCCATTTTTCAAAGAAGGTTAGTAATGAAGAGTGACAAAAAAATGTTGATAAAAAAATATTAATATGTTTCTAGATAGTACTAAAACATAAAATGATTGAACATTAATTTAGATATGACTTAGGAACCCAAAATAAGTTCCTATATATGGGGTTAACTAAAAATTTGGGAGGAATATAATTTTTGAGCACTTTTCTAAGTTGACTCCTGTGATTTTTAATATACTAGTTCAAATTAGCAGCATAGCTATTTTTTCTTTGTTATAAATATACAATATCAAATTCTAATTGTTCAACTGAGTTTCTTACGTTAACATTTTCGTTTTTCGAATTATCAGAAATAGAAGAACATGCACTAGTCAATTTCTTTTTCAATTCTCGATTCTCTTTTTCTTATTTACAGTTAGCTTTAAGCATCGTTTTTATTCCAAAATATAATTAATCGTGAGAGAGAAGACTTCACTTACCGAGTCGCTTTTGAAAAGAGGGACTCCCCCTTCGTCACTATTTTCTTCTGACATAGCTCCCCCTTCATCAGTGTTCTCCTCTTGATGACTTGCTATCAGCGCAAGTCTAGCGTATTCTTTTGTTTCTGATTCATCGGACGAGGTCTCGTCCTAGGTGGGTTTTTCAACGCTTTCTTCTTCTTTGACTGGTTTAAGTTTGGGGCACTGGTCTTTTAGATGACTATCCTCGTTGCAGTTATAACATCGAACTGTACGTTTCTTTGGAGATTGTCTTTTGTCCTGAAACTTTAAAAATTTATTAGCCTTTTAAAAGAAAATTTTAAGTCTTTTTACCACTTCCGTCGTTTTTTCATCGCCCGTTGACTACTCCTCCTCGATCTGGTTTTTCCTCGGGTTCAGATCAACGTTATCCATTTTCCTGCTCTTCTCTACACACCGAGATTCGTAAAGCTCTAAAATCGAAAAGAGTTGTTTTAGAGTACTTACCTCAAGGTCTATTGATATGAAGTACACGTTGATTACTGAGGTCCAATCCGGAGTTCTCGGAAAAGCATTTAGTGCATACCGATGAGCGTTGCGATTTGTTACCTTTTCACAGAGGTTCTCAAGGCTCGTGATTAGCTCTTTTACCTTGGCATGCAGTTGGGCAACTAATTGTTCGTCTTTCATTCAGAGGTTGGTAAGTTGGCTTCGAAGGATATCTCGTCGCGCCAATTTTGTCTCCGAGATGTTTTCATGTAATTCCAGGAACCTTTCCCAAAGTTCTTTACCGAGACGTACTTTCTGATTCGATTGACATCTTATTCGGGGAGGACGATCAACAGATGGAATTTCGCATTTCCGTTCGCTATAACGTCTGTTTTCTCTTTCTTGTTCCATGAGTCAGGGTAAATCGGAAAGTGTTCGCGACCGACTATCTAAAAACTTAACGTCTCAAGATTCACGCCCTATTTGAAAGAAAAGTTCTTATAAAATATATCATAATTGAGAATCGAACCGTAAATATTTAAGATATTAATTAATTATTTTTTTACTGTACCATTACCCTAGAGAGTGAAGCATTGTACCAAACAGTTTGATTCTTCAAATGTACTTAATGCTTATTTTACCACACTGACTAATAATTAATTCTTCTCTATTCTCTCCTCATATAATATACTCGCTCTTCTTTCTCTGTTTTCTTTGACATGTGACTTCTCTCGTCGAGTTCTTCCCTGCTTTGAATCTAACATCATTCCTCTCTCTATTTTTTTTTAAATTTTTTTTAACATATAATATTGGACAAATTATCCTAAACTCTATAATTACAAACTCTAACTTCTTCATCAATTTTTACATTAGAAAAAAATTCATTTCCACTCAAAATTTTATTTACTTTCTTTAACTCCCTAATACTGTTAATTTACTAAGAGCAATGATAGGGAGAGTGAAAATGGGAGAGTGAAAACTATAGTGAATGATGTGGCATGACGTGACATGACGTGACACTTTACATGCACACGTCCGATTATCGCTTGGACACCATCGACGGCCTTCGGCCGCCGCCCTGAATCAAACTATACCCTGGGGGGCATGGTGAACCCGTCGGAGATCGTGCATGCAAGGTATCATGTCATTCACTATAGTTTTTACTCTCCTATTTTCACTCTCCCAATTATTATTCTTTATCTAATTATCTCTCTTTTTTTTTGATAAAAATGTCTAAAATAATGTATAATTCCTCCTAAATTCATTATTATTTAATTAGAATCTAACCTATTTTCTATTAAATTGAATACATCTCAATCAATTCATCTTACGTCAATCGGTTGATATGAACTTCCAATCAAACAGAAAAAATGTTGCGCTCAATTTGATTGAAAATATATTAAATTTTAATTTAAATATACTGAATTTATAAGGTTTAGGAAGAATTATATATACTTTTTGATTTTTTTGTACTTATAAAAAAATAAGTATTATGTTCTTTCATAACAAATACTACTGATCGATTACTTATCAATTTCTAATCGATCATAGCTCTCCAATCGATTGGCTTATAGACAGCTCTGATCGATTCTCGATCAATTGAGTTTGAAAAAAAATCATACTCAATTTGATAGAAAATATATCAAATTTTAATTAAATCATTCTGAATTTAAGAAAAATTATATTTTATATTAGATTTTTTTATATCTAAAAAATAGGATAATTAAGTAAATCCGTATGTATTAAGGAGTTGAAATAAATAAAATTTTACATAAGAAGTGAAAATAAATTTTTTCTAACATAGGGACTGGATTGGACTGACGGTAAAATTTAAAATATAATTTAAACTTTAAAAATAATTTACAGTGTAACATTACCACTTTTCATTCTTCTCTGCTTGTACGAAACATCTGCTCTCTTCTTTTGCTTGTTTTTTCTATTGTGATGTTGATTTTAAACACTAGTGATCCTGTCGCGAAGTGGGGTGGTAGTCCCATGGGCCAGACGGGCCTCCCGAGTGGCACGAGCTGATGAGGAGGCCGGTTGATGACCGCACCTTGCCACGTTCCTGCAAGACAGAGGCCGTCAGCAAACCCGTCGGGGAAATCCCCGGTCAGGCACTCCGACGGTCAAGTCAGTCTCTATGGGCAGATTAGGAGAAACTGAATGGAAATGAAGCAGCGGATGCGAGAACTCGCGCGCGCGTACTTGCGGTAGGGGGAGTGCCAAGCTTATATAACCGGGGGAGCTGACAACCCTTGTTCGTATTGACGAGACAAGAGCGTGGTAGTTGTCAGCCCGTAGGGAGCACGGCGGAATGGCGCGGCGTGGCGCGGGGTGCTCGAGCAGTACGAGAGTACTGAAGGCGCAGTACGGAGGTACTGGATGGGCGGATTAACCACTTAGCGATGTCAGAGATGAATAAGGTATGAGGAGCCCCGTTTGCAGGGTCATACCCTGGATATGGTGATGTAGGGGGGTAGGGACGAGACAGCCTGTACCCCGAGCGCCGACCGGCGGGCTCGAATGATGGGGGCCGAGTCGGGTAATGGCTAGGGAGCGTGGACAACCACGCGTCCGACTGGTAGAGGAAGAGCGCAGGGTACGCCCCGGGTCGGGGGTTGCCATGAGATGTTTACCGGTGGTGCCAGACCCTGCTCTGGGTTGGGATAAAGCCGAAGAACACGGGCGACCGAGCATTTATCTGGTCGGATGGCTGAAAGGTGGCCCGCTGCCCTCGTCGATGGTCCGATAGACCCCATCCCCCCTCCTTCCTTTGGAGGGGTTTACGGGCGCGAGGACCTACCCGTTTACCTGGCTGTTGACCTGTTCGCCAGGCTTTCTTGGCGCCAGGCTGGCTGGTGGGCCCGGCCTCGCCCACGGGTAGGGGTATAGGCCGGGATCATAAGCGTCCCTTTCGAGTCTAGTCGAAGGAGGCGGCGAGTCCGACTGACTGGACCATCTTCGGTTTACGTAAGCCTGGCGAGCCGGGCGGTCATAGTCTCGTTGGGGGGCTTCTCTGCGGGTTTGCCGAAACCTAGGGATCCCGGTCGGTTGGTGAAGCCACCTCGGTTTTCTTGTCATTGCTGACGACTCAGTATCCCTAAGCGGCTTTGGAAATTCCCATCACTACTGCTCACGACTGGGGGAGGGTTCCGCGTGTCTCTTCCCCATTCCTTCTCCAATCACCGAGGCATTTCCCGTCCGTCCCCCGAGGAACAAGGTTGGGCGCGCGGCGCCTTGTTTCCTGGGCCCCACTGGGCCTGCTCCTGCGGCGGTTACTGGCCGCCGCCTCTGCTGTGGCCCACCACCAAGTGGCCCCGTCCCCCTACATAACTAAGAAAAGCCCTTTCGTCCTTCACTCCGGCGTATTGTCTTCTCCTTTCCGACTAGGGTTGCGGATACTTCTTGGCGTTCGTCGCTTCTTCCCGCGGGCAAAACTTCCTTTCTTCTTCGTGTCCCCATGGCCTCTTCGTCTCGCAACCCCCACCCCTGGTATGTCACGGCGAGGTCCGTTCTTACCCGTGGCGACCTCGAGGCTATTAAGGCGGAGTTTCACATTCCGCCTGACCATGACGTTCAGTTGCCTTCTCCTTCGGATCAACCAGCCACACCTCCGAGGTACTACATTACCATTTCGCGGGATCACCTGCGGGCGGGTCTGCGCTTCCCCATCCATCCTTTCATTGCCTTAGTATGTCGCTACCTCCGCATCAATCTGTCTCAACTGATCCCCAACTCCATTCGCCTTCTCTGTGGGTCTGCCATCCTCTTCCTGTTGTATCGCCTTTCCTCACACGCCGAACTTTTCCACCACTTTTTCTATCTGAAAAAGTAGGAATGGGGCGAGTTTGTCTTCCAAGCTCGTTCGGGGACTTCCTTTCTTTCTTCCCTTCCTTCCGCCAGCAGGGATTGGAAGGAGAGGTTCTTTTTTATCCGCCCTGTGGCCTTCCCGACTTGGCCGCTTAACTTCCAGTTGGATTTTCCTCAAATGCCCCCCCCATCACACGGATCCTCGGAAGTTTTCTCCCTTCGAGCGCGCTCATTCCTTATTCAGGGATAGACACTACCCAGTCGAGCCGCTTTTAGCCGAGAACATCCTATCCGCATTTGGCCTTAGTCCGGCGCCATTCATACGACCTGCTTCCTTCGGTAAGTGATTTTTCCCTTTTACTTGCCCCTTGCTGCTTCTTGACTCCCGCTTATTGGTCAGCTGAGATGATGTACCCGGCTGCTCCTTTGAGGGAGACATCCCCGCCTTGCCAGGAAGGGTCTGCCAGTGAAGACCTGCTGCATATGCTGCCACCCTTGTTATCTGACTAGCGTCTGAGCATGACCTTGCCGATCGGCACTGCCTCCATGCGGTCGAGGGACGTCCGTCTGCATGGTCCGATCTCGGATAGGTTCATGGCCGGCTTGCGGGCAAGTGGCTCGGTGAGCCCCCCTGTCGGGGTGGACGACTTCATGGCCTTGGCTACCCAGGTATGTGTCCATTGGTTGGGGGCGTGCTTCATTCCTTTTTTGGCTGACGGGTTTGTTTCTTGCAGTCTTGGGTCCAGAGCTACAGCATGAGTGTAGCTATGCTGACTCATGCCAAGGCCCGGTGTCATGCTGAGAGGCGTGTGGAAGACCTTGAGGCTCGGCTTCGCCACACCCAGCTGGCTTTAGATGACGATTCGTTGAATGGCTTGAGGGCAGAGGCTATCGGCCTCCAGGACGTGTTGCGCCAGACCCAGGATTGTTGATGCAGTCTGGCCCTGATTGTTGTTTTGGTGTTGACACCGATTTTGGTTTAGGTGGATGATTATTGATTATGATTAAGTCCTGATCGGGGATCAGGAATGGTATGGAAAATCCTAGCTTGGAGGGCTAGGTGTTGAAAAATCCTAACCTGGAAGGTTAGGTGTTGAAAATCCTAGCTTGGAGGGCTAGGTGTGTGAAAAGTCCTAATTCGGAAGAGGTGGGTGAAAAGTCCTAGCTTGGAGGGCTAGGTGAAAAGTCCTAACTTGGAGGGTTAGGTGCAAATTCCCATCTTGGAGAATTAGGTGAAAAAGTCCTGGCTTGGAGGGTCAGGTCCTAGCTTGGAGGGCTAGGTTTAGAAAGTCCTAATCCGGAAGAGTTGGGTGAAAAGTCCTAGCTTGGAGGGCTAGGTGAAAAGTCCTGGCTTGCAGGGCCATGTGAAAAGTCCTAACTTAGAGGGTTAGGTGCAAATTCCCAACTTGGAGGGTTAGGTGAAAATTCCTTAGCTTGGAGGGCTAAGGTGAATGAAAACTTAGCTTGGAGGGCTAAGTTTGAGTCCCTGGATCGATCTGGTGATCGATCAGGGAGTTGGCACGGTGCTCCTTCGTGGATCGGTCTGGTGACCGATCCAGCGATGACTGATCGGTCTGGTGACCGATCAAGGAGTATGCGTTGAACCCACTGCTTGGCTCCTGATCGATCTGGTGACCGATCAGGGAGCGAACAGTGAGGTTGAGTTCCCTTGCTGATCTGCTCCTGATCGGTTTGGTGACCGATCAGGATCACTATGCAGATCGTTCTGGAGAATGATCTAGCGTCGCAGGTTCCTCACTATGATCGATCAGGACGGAGCATGATCGGTCTGGCCATGGTCTGATCGGTCTGGTGACCGATCAGGAGGTTGCCTGATCGGTCCGGTGACCGATCAGGAGGTTGCCTGATCGGTCCGGTGACCGATAAGGAGGTCTGGACTGCGAAGCTCAGAAATCGCCCTTTAAAGGGGTGGATCGGTTGGGTGATCGATCCACAATCTAAGATTGGTCTGGTGATCGATCCAGGAGAGTCCAAAGAAATCGCGATTTCTAATCGAGCGTTGGGGACCGATCATGACGGAGCCTGATCGGTCTGGACCCAGCCTGATCGGTCTGGTGACACTCTGATCGGTCTGGTGACCGATCAGGAGGCGCTCTGATCGGTTCGGTGACCGATCACTTTAATTCAAATTGCACTGTCAGACACTCTGATCACGTCTGAACATATCCGATTCGCTGCTACTTACATCTGATAGTTGATTTACTGTGTGATACGCTGCTCTAACACTCTGATTAAGCTGCAGGTGACAGGGGAGGATTCAAACACTCAAGGAGAAGTCAATGGAGGCTTTCCTTGGAGCAGGTTTGTCCGATTCTCCATTTCAGGCTGCAACGGCTGGGACTGCAGACTGGGTTGCCGACTGGGGCTTGGCTGAGGGGATCTCAGGAAGACCAGAGAGGGCTCAGTGGTAGCTGGTGTTGGCAGTGAGGTAGCTGGAGGCTGCAGGGGATGTTGTCACCTGATGCTGAGTGGAGAAACAAAAGGGCAGAGGAAGGCTTCGTTGAAGCAGAGTTCGTGAACTAGTGTTCTTGCTGCGCCTTGTGTTCTCCACAACTTGCTTGCTGTGTTTCTGAAGTCTTCATCACTTTGAGCAAGCAACTGCAATCGAGAAGCAACCAACTCTTACGTAAGTGCTGGGAGGAAAGAACAAGGAGCTTGGAGTCCAACAGTGAGAAGACACGAAGGAGGGAGTCCTTGCGTGAGATCGTCGCTGGGTGGAGCTCGGGATAAGCTCGCTGTGCTCTTGTCCTTGCTAGGTGCTGAGTAAGAGTATTCTCTGTGTTTCATTAAGCTTAAATCTATATTCTTGTTTGAAACGCTATGGAGAGGTTTCTCCACCGAGAAGGAGGTTGTGTTATATCCGGTGAACACCGGGGCTTGATCTGCCGACGATCAAGGGATCGCCCACCTTAAGGGCACGCTAAGGAGTAGGGGCAAGTTATCCCCGAACCTTGTAAACCCTCTTGTTAGCGATCTTGGTAGCTGTCTTTGTTTGCTTTCATTTCTGTTTTTAGTTTACTGCACTGCTTCATTTTCCTTTGCTTCTTCCGCTGTGCTACTGATAAGTTGAGTGCAGAAATCTTGATAAATGCCAAAGATAAAAGAGATTGGCTATATTCACCCCCTCTCTAGCCATCCGGTTTCCAACAAGTGGTATCAGAGCTTGGGGCTCTGTTTACGGCTTAACATCCAAGAGTTATCAACAAGATGGCGTTGAGAGAAGGCTTCTCCACCACCCGACCTCCATTCTTTGATGGCGCTGATTTCCAATATTGGAGATCGAAGATGGAATATTATTTGAAGATGGTCATCCATACTTGGTTCGCGGTGAAGGAGGGATTCACCCCTCCTAAGGATGATGAAGGTAAAGAACTTGAGTCATGGAGGTGGACTGCCGAACAAACGCGAAAAAGTGAAGCCGACGCGAAGGCGGTTGTCACTCTACAATGTGGCATGAACAAAGACCAACTCATCAAGGTTGGTCCCTTCACAAGTGCAAAGGACTTGTGGAACAAGCTCATCGAACTCCATGAGGGCACCCGAGATTCAAGAATCGCCAAGAGGGACTTGTTCCTCAATCAACTCTAAAATCTCTCCATGAAGGAGAATGAATCGGTAAGTGAGCTTCATAGCCGGTTCAAGGAAGTCCTCAATGAGCTTCATTCAATTGATGAAAAGGTCGAGAATCGCGACCTTGTGAGGTATGTCTTGAAAGCATTTCCAAGGAATGCTTTGTGGTCATCCATGGTGGATGCCTACAAAGTATCCAAGGATCTATTTATTGTAAAGT
>JAGFNQ010004115.1:613477-735570 GCA_024364735.1 Boesenbergia rotunda | reverse complement strand
TAAACCCATTTTGCACACTTATAGAATTGCCCGCAGTAAACGGTCAACGACCGTGGGCCTTGGAGTAGGAGCCGACCGCGACTCCGAACCAAGTAAAATCCTGGTGTTTGCGTTTGGTTTTTGTGTTGTTTAGTTTTAATTTTTCCGCTGTGCATACTCTCTCTAAATCCGAAACGACTTACGATATTCACCCCCCCTCTATCGTTTTCTCTCAATCCAACAAGTGGTATCAGAGCGGGGAAGCTCAAAATTGGTGCAACCACCAGTTTGAGATTTTCTTTCGGATTTTTTTCGAAATCTTTTTAATTTTTTTTTCTTTAGTTCGAATTTTTATTGTTAATCGAGACCGGTGCAACACCCCTCGATAATTATTTTTCTTTATCCCGCACTACTAATCCAAGACCAAGTCTTGGGACAGAGTTTTTTTTTCTTTTCTCTCTTTCAGATAAAATCCTTAATGGCCATGCAAGATGGCTTCAGCACCGCAAGACCACCGCTCTTCAGTGGGAAGGACTTCTCCTACTGGAAGAGCAGAATGGAGGTCCACCTGAAAACTCAGGTGGACATGTGGATAATCATCCAGTCTGGACTGGAAATACCAAGGAATGTTGATGGAGTACAACAGTCTTACACTGAATGGGACACTGCACTCAAAAAGAAAATAGAAGCCGATGCCAAAGCGACCCAAACACTCCAATGCGGCCTAACCAAAGAGGAGCTGAACCGGGTGGGTCCATTCAACAGCGCCAAAGAACTCTGGGGTAAGCTGATCGAACTACACGAAGGAACTTCCGACACCCGAATCAGCAAGAGGGACCTTCTGCTGAACAAGCTGTACACCATCAAGATGAACGACGGCGAATCAGCAGCTCAGCTCCACGCTAGAATTCAGGAGCTGATGAACGGTCTACACACCATTGGTCACAAGGTAGAAAACCGTGACCTAATAAGGTACGCCCTTAATGCTTTCCCAAGAAACACCTTGTGGGCATCTATGGTAGATGCCTACAAAGTTTCTAGGGATCTTTCCAAAATCAAGTTAGATGAACTTTTTTCTGAACTCGAATTACATGAACAGACTAACTGTAATCTGGCCGAGAAAGGCATTGCCTTTGTTGCAGGTAAAGCAGGAAAGACAACCAAGAAGAAGCCTCAACCTACACCCGAGTCTGATTCAGATTCAGACTCAGAAGACAGCGAGGGAAATCGGCCTAAGTTGGTTCGGCTAGCCCAGGACTACTACAAAGAGTTAAAAAACCAGACCAACAGAAGAAAAGCCAGCCGAAGAAAGGAAGAACCAGCTGAACCCTCAAATGAAAAGAACAAACCCAACGTGACCTGTTACGAGTGCAAGAAGAAGGGTCACTACAAGACTGAATGCCCCAACCTGAAGGAAACAAAGAAGACAAGAAAGAAGAAGGCACTTCAGGCAACGTGGGACGAGTCCTCCTCCTCCGAAGAAGAGGAGGTCCTATAGTCGAACCTGCTCGCACTAACCGCCTCAGAAGAAATCGAGACCGAGTCAGAGTCGGAGCCGGACGATGGCAAACTTACATTCTCAGAGGACGGCGAAATAACTGTAAGTGGTTTTTTCAGAATTTAATTATGCGAGTTAATTTCTTATCTTTCTCGAGATTTGGCAAAAGCCAAAATCCGAGTCGAGTCTCTCAGACAGGAAGTAAAACTCCTGAAAGAGAGAGCAGACTCTGAACCCTTAACTGAGAAGGTTCAAGAAGGAACATCTGCTCAAGTTGAAAAACTTGAAACAGAGAACTCCTTCTTGAAAACTCAAGTTAAGGATCTTAGAGCTGCCTTAGAACGTTTCACTTCTGGTTCCAAGGGTCTTGATATGATTCTTGGAAAACAGAAGTCGGTTCTAAATCGATCCGGGTTGGGCTATAGAACCAAATCTAGACAAAGATCCTACTATGCTGTACTGAACCAGTCCAGACCTAAAGTTCAGGCATGGGTACCCAAACTATGCCTGAACAAACAAATTGGATCAAATCAGTATTGGATCCCCAAGGACAAGATTCACATCTTGTCCAACCATTATCGTGACTTTAGTCCAGGGGGAGCTAAATTAAAAACAATATTTATTGTTAGATAAAATTCAATTTTTGTTTGCAAATTGCATGATTGATTGTTTATTTAATTCCTGCAATTTACCATGCTTAGACTTAGGAATGGTTAGAATAAGGACTCAATCAATTTAATGAAATTTGAACAACATAGTATTGGGTGGCGGTGAGATGATAGTACTTTAGAGAAGCCAATTCTAATAAGGTCAAGTATACTCTACTTGGTCTCTTTAGACTGGTGAAACTAGCCGATGCTACCGATCCAAGACCCAAACTAGTTAGACCAGAATATTTCAAAAAATAATTTTGAAAATGAAATATCATTAAAAGGCTTTGTCAAGGAAAGGGTTGATGATCCAATAAGGCTAAGGCCAAAGAAGGCCTAGTGTCTCGCCAAGACTTGGAAGCCAATTTTTGAAATTCAAATTATTCTTTGTAAAATTTGAATCTAACACAAATTTTCAGTTAATTGTAGATTCAAACATGTTTTTTTTATAAACTCAAAATCAACTGTTTTCAAAATTAATTCAATTTTTTTTAAAAAAAATTAAATCATAATTTTTCAAAAATAATTATATCTACCAAAACCTGTCTCACAAAACCCATAAGGCAAACATGATTGATAACCTTAGATTGGGTGAGATAGACTAGGCTGTGAAAATCAATTTAGGCTATTCCTGATTCTAATTGGATCCAAATCAACAGAACTCTTTATGTGTAGGAACATAAAGATTTGGACCAATGGATGTTGGATAGCGGTTGCTCTAGACACATGACTGGAGATAAATTGAAATTCACCAAACTCAAGTTCAAGAACCTAGGCTCAGTGGCATTTGGCAACAATGCTACACTCAAGGTAATTGGGTCAGGTAATATTGAACTTAAATCTGACTTTGTTATTAAGAAAGTGCTTTTGGTTGAAAATTTTAAGTTTAACTTGCTTAGCATAAGTCAGTTGTGTGATTCTGGTTATGTAGTTACCTTCAACAATTCTAACTGCCTGATTAGAAACCTGCAAGACTCGGAAATCATGCTTAAGGGCACTAGGAAAAATAATGTTTACACTATAAACCTACCCCTAGTACCTAAATGTATGTTAACTCAGTTAGAACAATCAAACCTCTGGCATAGGAGATTAGGTCACACTAATCTGAGAATTATTTCAAAAATCACCCAACTTGGCCTAATTAAAGGTATCCCTAAAATTAAAAATCATGAAAACTTAATATGTGAATCATGTAATCAAGGTAAACAAACTAGGTCTAATCACAAACTAATCCAATCTGATCAAACTCAAACCACACTTGAGCTCCTGCACCTTGACCTATTTGATTCACATGGAGCCAAGTCACTAAGCGGAAACCGGTACTGCTTAGTAATAGTTGATGATTACTCTAGGTTTACCTGGGTTAGGTTTTTAAAGACCAAAGATGAAACCCTAAACCTATTTAATGAATTTTGTAAGTTAATTGAAAATCAAAACGATACTAAAATCAAAAGACTTAGGAGTGACCATGGGGGAGAATTTGAAAATCAACGGTTCGAGGAATTCTGTAAGGTAAATGGGTACATAAATGAATTTTCGTGTCCTAGAACCCCCCAGCAAAATGGGATAGTCGAAAGGAGAAATAGAACTCTACAGGAAACCGCTAGGGCTATGCTCAACGAATTCAACCTAGTCAACCAATATTGGGCAGAAGCAGTTAGTACGGCTTGCTACATTCAAAATAGGGTCCTGATTAACAAGTGACACAACAAAACACCCTATGAATTATACTATCATAGGCTTCCAAATCTACACTACCTAAGGGTCTTTGGATGCAAAGTCCATATCCTAAACACTAAGGACTATCTAGGTAAATTCCAGTCTAAGTCAACCCCAGGCATCTTCCTAGGATATTCAACCACAAGTAGAGCCTATAGGGTTTACAACAAACAAACTAAGAAAATTGAAGAAACAACCAATTTAATATTTGATGAAGAAATTAACTCAAAACCTGATAATCCAAATCAAACTTCATCAAATACTGATCAAGAAGATAATGAACAAACTGTTGAACCCTTAATTGAGCCCTTAAATGAATTAACTATTGAACCAACTAGTGAGTCAGTTGAACCAAATGTTGAACCAAATGTTGAATTACATATTGAACAAAATCGACCAGCCGGACCTGAGGCTGAACCAAGTTCAAGAAAAACCAAGAAACCCAGACTTAGTCACCCAACTGATCAAATCGTGGGTGATCCAACTATAGGAGTCAGAACTAGGTCTTCCTATAGAAACCTTAGTCAGATAGTAATGATTTCAAAAATTGAACCTAAGACTATAGAGGAAGCCCTACCTGATCCTGATTGGATCATAGCTATGCAAGAAGAGTTAGCCCAATTTGAAAGGAACCATGTCTGGGAATTAGTACCTAAACTTGAGGGCAAATCCGTCATTGACACTAAGTGGGTCTTTAGGAACAAGTTAAATGATCAAGGAGAAATAGTCAGAAATAAAGTCCGCTTAGTAGCGAAAGGATTTAGTCAAGTAGAAGGGTTAGATTATGACGAAACCTATGCCCCGGTAGCCAGACTTGAGTCCATTAGAATGTTATTGGCCTTTGCATCTCATAAAGGATTTAAACTATACCAAATGGATGTAAAGTCAGCCTTTCTAAATGGATTCATTAAGGAAGAAGTCTATGTAGGACAACCCCCTGGTTTTGAAGACTTAGAAAGACCTGACCATGTGTACAAACTTACTAAAGCACTTTATGGACTAAAACAAACACTCAGGGCCTGGTATGAACGCTTATCAACCTACTTAATTTCTAAAAAAATTTAAACAAGGACAAATTGACTCAACCCTATTTATTAAAACCTTAGGAAAAGAAATATTTATTGCCCAAATCTACGTCGATGACATAATCTTTGGGTCCACCAACTCTAATTTTTTAAAAGAATTCGTGAAAATAATGGAAAACGAGTTTGAAATGAGCCTAGTTGGTGAGCTCAACTTTTTCCTAGGGTTACAAATTAAACAAACTAGGGATGGAAACTATGTCCATCAATTCAAATATGCTAAAGAGTTAATAAAGAAAATTAAAATGGATAGCTCTAAAAGCATAAGTACCCCATGGCCACAAATGCAAAAATAGATAGTGACCCTAATAGTAAAACAGTAGACCTTAAACTCTATAGAAGTATGATTGGGAGTCTACTGTACCTTACAGCCAGCAGACCTGATATTCTTTTTGCCGTAGGAATGTGTGCTAGATACCAAACCTGTGTTAAGGAAATGCACTTAGCAGCCCTAAAAAGAATACTAAGATATGTTAAGGGCACCTTAAATGTAGGGATTTGGTATCCTAGGACCTCAACCTTTGACTTGTCAGGATACTCGGATTCTGACTACGCTGGTTGTAAATTAGATAGAAAGAGCACAAGTGGTAGCTGCCAACTGTTAGGAAATAGTCTAGTAAGTTGGTGCAGCAGAAAACAACACTGTGTAGCTCTATCAACAACTGAAGCTGAGTATGTTGCCTTAGGAGAGTGTGTAGCACAACTTTTATGGATGATGCACACTCTTAAGGACTTCCAACTCAACTACACCCAAACTCAAGTCTTCATTGACAATATAAGCTCAATTAATCTAACTAAGAACCCAATCCAACATTCCAGAACTAAACACATAGAAGTTAAACACCACTTTGTAAGAGATCACGTAGCTAGGGGTGAGATAGTCCTTAAACATGTAAATTCTAAATCTAACTTAGTTGACATATTCACCAAACCCCTACCTGAGTCTGAGTTCAGCTCACTAAGAAGGCAGTTAGGATTATGCTTAGTAGAATAGGTTTACTCTATTTTTGATTTTCTTACTACTTTACTTGATTTAAAATCAGTTTATAAAATAATTTTAAAAATGCTTTACTTAATTTCCAAATCAGCCCTGATTAATTTGAAAATCTTTTTAGCCTTTCTTTTTAATAATTTTTTTACTTAGTTTTTCTTAAAAACTACCCCTTCAAAACTAGGGCTTTTTCGCAAATGGACTTAGCCTAGGCCCTAACCCTAGAAATGCATGTAGCTATAGATCTAGAAGCCAGCATCTCACAAGCACCTTAGGGTACTTTTGAATGATAACCTAGAATGGGTTGAGATGCTTAGGTCTTTGTCTTAATTCAAGATGCTTTAAGACAGTGCATCTGCACAAATTGGGGCACTAAATACAACCTAAACAGTAATCAAGTTAAGTGTCAAGTTTAGAAAATCTAACTTGAACAGAACACTTAACTCGACTAACCCTAGCGAAAACTACTGTTTATAACAGTTAGTAAGTAGCTAATTGGGTTAGACAGGACCCTACAGAGATAATTTAAACTGTTTTGATTCAGTTTATCTTTAATTGGTTCAGTACAGCACATTATACAATTTATTTATCCTTTTTCCTGCTGTATTGCTTTGTTTTTGATATATGGCAAATGGGGAGAGATATGAAAGGAGAAGGAGAGAAGTTTTAGCTTTAAATTTTTTTTTCAAAATTCAAAATTTCAAAACTAACTTTATCCTTTCTTCAAAAAGTACTTAATCTATTTGTTTTCAAAAATACAAAGTTTTCTTCAAAAAGTACTTAATCTATTTGTTTTCAAAAATTACTTAATCTATTTGTTTTCAAAAGTACAAAGTTTTCTTCAAAAGTTTCTCTAAGTTAAGCTGCTTTCAATTTTTTTTAGTACTTAAACTTAAGTTGTGTTCAAAAATCTTTTTAAGTACTTAAACTCAAGCTGTTTGTCAAAAAGTTTTTCTAAGTACTTAAAACTTAAGCAGTTGTAAATTTTGATAAGTACTTATCTTAAACTTAAGCTATGGTTCTAAGTACTTAAAACTTTTCAATCCTTGAAAATTTTCAAGTGTAAATCTTCGAAAGAGCACAACCAATTTTTGGAAAATATGTTTCTAAAGTTTCATTTGAAAATTATTCTAAGTGTTTAAAAAATTCCATCTTTAGACTTAGAAATTTTTAACCCCACGAACTTTTGAAAAACCTAGGGGGAGATTCCTTCCAGGGGGAGGAAACTAAACTTTTATATCATCTACTCTGATTAACTTAACTTTTTGAACCGAGTTGCCATAAATCAAAACGGGGGAGATTGTTGGTGCAGACAGCACCCAAGTCGAACCTGTGTTTTGATAATGGCAAAAGGGTTCAAAAGTTAAGATGTTATGTTTATCTAATATGCTCATTAAGTGTGCAGGATACAAAGCCCTAGCGAAGGAATGCTAGGCACCTGGCAAAGGACTGCCAGGATACAAAGCCCTAGCGAAGGAATGCTAGGCACTTGGCTAAGGAATGCCAAGAGACAAAGCCCTAGTGAAGGAATGCTAGGCACCTGGCGAAGGACTGCCAGGATACAAAGCCCTAGCGAAGGACTGCTAGGCACCAGGCGAAGGATTGCTTGGAACCGAAGACCTGGCAAAGGACTGCTAGGCACCAGGCGAAGGACTTCTTGGTACTGAAGACCTGGCGAAGGACAGCTAGGCACCAGGCGAAGGAATGCTGTGCAAAAGTCCAACCGGAGGAGCCAGTTGGCATCAGGTAAATTCTCCTGAGAGGAGTAGGTGAGGGCGCATTCCCCGTCGAGGGAACAGTAGGCGTCGGTTCGACCTAGGGCTCCATTTTGGAGACCCAAAGTCAGAACCAAGACAGCTACGGCTGTAAGACACACTAACATTATCGCTTTATGTTGTTTTGGACTAACCCTGGATGCAGGACCGAAGGAACGTGTTTCTGCAGCTCAGAATGCCCAAAGGAGAGAGGCAAGCAGCTAAGCAGGGCGCCCCGAGTGTCCCGGGCGCCCCCAAGGCCAATACAAAACAAGTTAAGCAAAGAAGTGCTTCATTAGCTCACTGGGTGGGGCGCCCCCAGCGTCCTAGGCGCCCCCAGTGTCCCGGGTGCCCCGGGCTTGAGCCAACGAAGCGGATAAAGATCATCCAGCCGAGAATCCCGCTGAAAGCGTCCCCCCGGGCGCCCCCAGCGTCCCGGGCGCCCCCACAGTCGACTCTCAGCCCTATTCGAGTAGGATAAGGGCTGACCGAGAGTTACTCGGATCGGGTGACACGTGGGGGGGGGGGGGGCGCCCCCAACGTTCAGGGCGCCCCGGGAGGCTATAAAAAGCCCCTCGACCCCAAGGCTTCAAAGAATCACTGCTTCCAACGCCAACACGCTCTTCTACGCAAACACTCTGCTCCGGAAACCTCCTAACTCGAGATACAAGCGCCGGGCGTCGATAACGAAGAGCTGTCCTTTTAAGTTTACTGTACTACTGTAACATCTTTTCTGTAAACCCATTTTGCACACTTATAGAATTGCCCGCCGTAAACGGTCAACGACCGTGGGCCTTGGAGTAGGAGCCGACCGCGACTCCGAACCAAGTAAAATCCTGGTGTTTGCGTTTGGTTTTTGTGTTGTTTAGTTTTAATTTTTCCGCTGTGCATACTCTCTCTAAATCCGAAACGACTTACGATATTCACCCCCCCTCTATCGTTTTCTCTCGATCCAACACGTCATGCCTCTGCCCGAGAGCCGATCCGAGGGAAGGGCTTGCGCTGGAGGAAGAAGAAGGCCGCTCGGTCAGGTAACCTCTCGGGCAGCATGGACCGTCATGCCTCTGCCAGAGAGCTGATCCGTGCGAAGGGCTTGCGCTGGAGCAAGAAGAAGGCCGCTCGGTCGGGTAACCTCTCGGGCAGCATAGACTGTCATGCCTCTGCCCAAGAGCCGATCAGAGGGAAGGGCTTTCGTCGAGGTTTGCCGGTCGAGGGCATCTCAAGGAGCGTGGGCCGCCGCCCGCCGCCTGAGAGTCTCACCGAGGCTTCCCGGTCGAGGGCGTCTCAGGGAGCGTGGGCCGCCACGCGCCGCATGAGAGCCTCGCCGAGGCCTCCCGGTCTAGGGCATCTCAGGGAGAGTGGGCCGCCACGTGCCGCCTGAGAGCCTTGCCGAGGCTTCCCGGTCGAGGACATCTCAGGGAGCGTGGGCCGCCACGCGCCACCTGAGAGCTTCGCCGAGGCTTCTCGGTCGAGGGCATCTCAGGGAGCGTGGGCCGCCATGCGCCGCCTGAGAGCCTCGCCGAGGATTCCCAGTCGAGGGCATCTCAAGGATGTGGGCCGCCACGCGTCGCTTGAGAGCCTCGCCGAGGCTTCCCGGTCGAGGGCATCTCAGGGAGCGTGGGCCCCCACGCGCCGCCTGAGAGCCTCGCCGAGGCTTCCCGGTCGAGGGCATCACAGGGAGCGTGGGTCGCCACGCGCCGCCTGAGAGCCTCGCTGAGGCTTCCCGGTCGAGGTTATCTCAGGGAGCGTGGGCCGCCACGCGCCGCCTGAGAGCCTCGCCGAGGCTTCCCGGTCGAGGGCATCTCAGGGAGCGTGGGCCGCCACGTGCCGCCTGAGAGCCTCGCCGAGGCTTCCCTATCGAGGGTATCTCAAGGAGCGTGGGCCGCCACGCGCCTCCTGAGAGCCTCGCCGAGGCTTCCCGGTCGAGGGCATCTCAGGGAGCGTGGGCCGCCATGCGCCGCCTGAGAGCCTCGCCGACTCTTCCCGGTCGAGGGCATCTCAGGGAGCGTGTGCCGCCACGCACCACTTGAGAGCCTCGCCGAGGCTTCCCGGTCGAGGGCATCTCCAGGAGCATGGGCCGCCATGCGCCGCATGAGAGCCTCGCCGAGGCTTCCCGGTCGAGGGCATCACAGGGAGCGTGGGCCGCCACGCGCTGCCTGAGAGACTCGCCGAGGCTTCCCGGTCGAGGGCATCTCAGGGTGCGTGGGCCGCCACATGCCACCTGAGAGACTCGCCGAGGCTTCCCGGTCGAGGGCATCTCAAGGAGCGTGGGCCGCCACGCGCCGCCTGAGAGCCTCGCCGAGGGAAATGAAGTCGCAGCTGTATCCCCAGAAAACCATCCATGAGGGGCGCACAGAATAGATGAGATACGTCCAGAAGACCTGAGTTCAGACACGCGGCGAGTATGTAGAATATATCCAGATTTCATATACGCGGTGTACAAATAAGCCGTACCCTGAAGGCCAGGCCATAGAGATGCATGGAATGTATGAGGTATCTAGAAGGCCAGATATCAGATGCACGGAAAACGTAGCATACATCCTTTCCTTTATCCAACGGGCCTTCTCCGCCTCGTTAGAGAAAGAACAGATCGAGCGCTGTCCTTAGGAGATTTACAATAAGGCCTCCAGTGTGTTGATGACTCCTCTGGAGCCAAACGAAGAGAGGCTCATATTTCTCCGAGAGCGCTAACCGTCAGAACCCAGATGGATCCCCCATCTCCACTTCCGATCAGGCTGCTGGTGTTCCTCCTTCTAGCACCAAATTTGATCCTATCGCGAAGCGGGGTGGCGGTCCCATGGGCTAGACGGGCCTCCCAGGTGACACAGGTTGACAAAGTGGCCGGATGCAGACCGCGCCTTACTACGTTCCTGCAAAACAGCGACCGTCAGTAAACCCACCGGGGGAATCCCCGGTCAAGCACTCCGACGGTCATGTCAGTCTCTAAAGGCAGGCTAGCGGAAACTGAATTGAAAATGAGGCAAAGGATGCAAGAAACTCGCACGCGTACCTGTGGTAGGGGGAGTGCCAAGCTTATATAACCGGGGGAGCTGACAACCCTCGTTCGTACTGATGGGACAAGGGTGTGGTGGTTGCCAGCTCGCATGGAGCACTGAGGAGCGGTGCAGCATAGCGCGGGGTGCTCGAGCAGTACGAGAGTACTGAAGGCGCAGTACGAGGGTACTGGATGCGCAGTACGAGGGTACTGGATGGGCGGATTAACTGCGTAGAGATGTCAGAGGTGGATAAGTCATGAGGAACCACGTTAGTGGGGTCGTACCCTTGATGTAAGGATGAGGGGCGTAAGGGCGGGACAACCCGTACCCCGTGCGCCGACTGGCTAGTCAGAGTGCTGGGGACTAACGGACCCAAACTATGTGTCACGAATGTGGGTCTCAAATTTAAATGTGAATGAATGCTGGAAACCCTTTTACAATCAAAAGTATGAAAATGTAATATAGGGGCCACAGGTCATATTTTTCTCAGGGACTAGTTGAAGGTTTGTTTGATTCACACTTGTATTTAGGTGTCGTTTGTGTTTTCGGGTACCAAATAGATATTCTGATTTTGGGTTGCAATCATGAAATGGAATCGCAATGAAAATAAATGAACTCAAATAAATGAGCTAAACAAAGTAAATGCCCCCAAGGAACTCATCTAATGAAACTTAATGAACCAATGCAACTCAGCCGAAGTTGTTAAACAAATCTGACAGCACATTCAACTCAAATGCAGCAAAACTATCTCAAAACAGTCCAACACAAAACCTGTGCCAAAACCCTATTTGATACAAGCTGTGGCAAGTAAATCAAGACAACTTGTGTGCCACAGCCTCATTGATACAAACATGCAGAAAGTGCAGCCAACTTGATACGCAATGCAAAAAGAAACTGCTGTGCAAAAGTTTGGAACTAACTGCAGCCATTATAGCTGACCATCTCGGCATTGGAAGGGTAGGCTATCAAGGAAGACATTTGAAGAAATGAATACAACAATTCGAAACTTAAAAACTGATTAAGGCAGTACATGTTCAATGCAGAAATTCACAAGTCAAGCTGAGATTAAACGCATAAACTCATGCTTGGAAAGAAATCCAAATATCCCTAACTGACATTTAGAAGGTGGACTGATCTAGGCAGAATCATTGCAGAATTTTGGCACACACAAAACTGCCGAATTTCAGAAATGCAGGGAGAATTAAGTGGATGCAGTAAGACAGATTCAGATGCAGAAATTTACACAGCAACCAAAATGAATTGCTCAATTCTGTTGTTCGTATAAAACTCAAAAGAGCTCATGTTCCATTGATACAACTTCAGAGTTGATACTAAAATTACAGCACAGCATGCACCAAGATTGAAATAGATGAATTACTGACTGGTAGATTCAGAATCTGATGCTGAATTTCAGCATCTGTTTGATATGCAAAACAAGCAACAACAAGCTGGAATTGATATCTAAATCTAATCTTCAGTAAAGGTTCAAGGGAGCTAATGAACTGATACAAATTTCAGCAACTACACACCAAGAATTTCAGAAATATAATGATACGCAGCCACTGAAAATTAACATGCAGATTAACCAATCCAGCTGAGATTTAATGCTCGACTCTAATATTCAACTTCAATTTAGCCAAACTGAGCCCACTGATGCAACATTTAGAAATGCTAGACTGAAAAGGTATAGAATAAAATGAACTAGCACAGATAATGGATTCAAGTTGTAGAAATTCGAATGGAAGGACTGCAATTCAGAATTGCAGAAATGAATTGGAAGAATTGATACACAAAGGCTGAGCTAAAGGTTCAGAAATATAATTAGCTGGAAAACAAGCTCAACTCTAATGCACTGATATACTAAATGCGACCTTTAATTGCAGGGAATTAACTACACAAGATTCAAAATTGAAAGAAAATGCAGAATTGAGGAATAAAACTTGGCACGCAGAAAGAACTATGGCACAGCTGATACTCAAGCATAAAATTACAAAACAAATGAAATTAAGTGGAGTACTAACTAAACAAACTAGCTAACTAATAGAAGAACATATTAAAACCACTAATTAAGCAGAATTACATCCGAAAAGTTAACTACAGCAGCTGAAACTAAAGTGCAGAAACAGAACATGGCAGATATTAAGATTACAGCTACTAAACATGAAATTAACCAATGAAATCTAAACTCAATCACTCCCTAAGCTCAAGAACTTCTTGGTCATCAATCAAGAGCCGGCTTCGAACCCCTAGGCACAGCAAATCAGTGGAAATTCATTTCTGAATTCAAATCTGCTCCAATCTGCACGTGGTGGAAATTTTGATCCGATTCACTCCATCTCAATTGGGTGAGCTGCGATGATGAATTGCGAGGCTTCTAAACTCGTCTGAGAACCCCTACAAATGGCTCAGAAGCTTGGAAGTGGATTGTGGTTGAGAAGAAAGGAGTCGGACTGAGGAAATACCGAAACCCTCAAGCAAGCCCTGTTCCAGCGCAAATGGACAGAATTCTTCAAGAAATCGATCCTCAAAGACTCAGAACTCGATCCAAGGTGGAGATTGAGTGGACGCGCCTCCTTTGATGAAGAAAAACGAGCTAAAACAGTGAAGAAATGAAGAAGAAGATGACTGCGGCGGAGACGCGACAAGGCTGGCTGCGGCAAATTTCTGATTAAATAGTTATCAACGGACGGCCCAGATTAATCGGAGGAGATCCAACGGCTGATCTTCATCTGATTGGAGCCAAACTTTTATGATGATGATCTGGGGTCAGGATCTGCCTTGTGGTAGCTCGGATCCTCCAGATATGCAACGGATGGTCCAGATCAACTCTATCTGTGAATGGACGCTCTAGAGCCCTCCTTGCTTGATCCAACGGTTGATTTAGCTCTGATTGGGATGAAACCTTCAGATCTTGATCATAGAGCTTGATCAACCCTAACCCTAGCTCGGATTACTTCAGATCGTCCCGGATGGCTTAGATCTAGCCACTCTTGAATCAGACGACCCGGATTAATCGTAGGCTTGATAATTCGATCCGGTTCACATCCAACTCAGGTTTGACCCAGTATGCCCTAGGTCCAGGATCCTTTCATGCCTACAAAAATATATCAGAAAATTAGTGGCCAAATAATCCAAAAATTATGTAATTTTGCAATTAAGTCCAAAATAAGATAAAGTTCCAAACCTAGGGTAAAATCACAATTAAGCAATAAAAACATAGGTCAAACATGGATTTTAGCAATTAAAATAATCAATAAAATGGTGCTTATCAACTCCCCCACACTTAACCTTGAGCGTCTTGCGAAACAACTAAATATGTATCCCTTAGGTTTTCTAAAGCATAATTAGAAGCAAATGAAAAGAAATTACCTAAGGTTGTCAATTCTCATAAATCTAAGCTCTATGGATTACTATCTTGTCCTTAAATCAACAACTTAGCCTTTTCATCCATCATGAATCATTGAGATGAATTTAACTCACTAGCCTTTCAAGGAAAATTTTGGTGGCTCTCTCCTTAAGTTCTAAGTTGATGATGAAAATGGAGCTCACTCAAACACACATGCTTCTTGCACTACCATAGGCTTGCTTATTATCTACTCTCCACCATTATTCATGATTAGGATCAACATCTACAAAAACAAATGAAAAGCATATAAAATGATAAGGAGTGAAATAAAAATCAAGGAAATGGAAAATGGATGGAGTGAAACTTGAATAATTTCCTTTGAATTGAATGAAAAACCCTTCCTTGGTCTAATGTGCCAAGTTTCCCAATTTCGTGCCAACTTTATTTCTTCCTTGTCTTTTCTGATTTTTCTCTTCTTCTTTTATCTTCTAGCAAGGTTCAGAATGTATTGGAAAGAAGATTTGATTCAGATGAGGGCACTTCACTGATTTAAAGTACCAAGACTTCAATGGTGTGCCAACTTGACTTCTTGTTATCTTTTTTTTTTTAGCTGCAATTTTTTTTTCTTCTTTCTCTGTTCTGATTTGAAACATCCCAGCAGCTACATTCTTTTGTTTCTGATCAGCTGTGATGTACTCAACATTCTTTGATGCATTTCCGAAATTTGTTCTCTAATTCACAGCCTTGAAAAATCTGATTTCAGCCTCAACTTAGAACAAACTGCCTCTCTAGCATTTCTTTATTTAGTATTCTGATTTCATCCTATTTCCTTCACTTGAAACTTGCTCCCTATGAGGTTGACTTCAGCTAAAAGCCATTCTACCAGCTCTATTGAAAACCAGCAATACACTGCTGGTTTAGGAAGCTTGAATTAGCTTGAAGTTGGTACATAACTTCCTTGTATGACATGATAAACAATTTCTGCCCAGATTTCTGCATTTATACTTGGCACATTGATTTTTTTCTGTTGTTTTCAGAGCTGCCCAGCTCTACAAACCATTTAGCAAGATGTGTTTTATTTCTAAGCAAAAAGCAGCTGCAAATTCATATTGTCTCTGCTGCAATTTCCAGATTTTTTTCTTCTCTGCTGCAATTTCCAGATTTTTTTTTTCTGTATTTTCCTTCTCTGATTTCAGCAGCTATACTTTCAATTCCAACTTCATCAGCTCTTTAATTCAGATTCTTAAGCAATTTTGCAGCTTCACATGCATAAGGTATTCGATTAAGCTTACGACTTAGCATGGTTTGCTTCTAATGCGTGCCAACTTGTCTTGGCTTTGCTTCTGAAATTTTTTTCTGTTTTGCTCTCAATTTCAGCTTCATGACAGATTTATTGCAAAAACTTTGATTCCTCCAAACAATACATCACATGGTAATGGAGAGTTAAATGCTTCACTAGGTAAGTTGATACATTGCCATTTTTTTTTTCTTTTTCTTTTCAGCACTGATTTTTCTTTGCTTGCCATTTAAGTCTTCAAAATATGATAAGGAAACTCAATCTCCAATTGCTTCCATCTCTCTAGCTCAATCTTGGCACCAAACATCACTCACTTGGCACATGAAAATTTTTTTTCGAGTTGAAATGCATCCAAAACTTTAGTCACTCCCCCACACTTAAATCTTTGTCCGTCTCGGGCAAAATATCATTAGAAACATTTCAAACAACAAGTCCAAAGAAAAGTGAGGGTAAGAGAAAGAAATATGTAAAGGAAAATGGAATAAACATGATTATTGCTAAAAATTGATGTAGAAAGGAAAATAAATGGATTAGCCTCTATAGATGTGATCCAATCATTGAAATATGGTTTTGAAAGAACCTAAGCAAGTTCTAGAGTTTAATAACATGTGTGTCACAAATATAAGGCTAATTCTCACTAGGTGCAAATGATTCATCTCAAGTCGTCAATTAAGAATTTAAAGCAAAGTAGTACTCAAGCATCCAAGATTTCATCCATGATCTCAAATCCTAAGTTTTAACAACCAAATTTAATTTATTTTCAAAAGGCTCTAAAATGACATGGAGATAACCTAGAGGGATACATTTATTTCCACTCATGCAAGAAAAAGTGCTAAAAGAAAAAAAAACATGGTATTTACAATGTCTATTTATTCAATTTACTCTAGAAAACATAAAAGTAAAAAAATGCGATAAAAGAAAATGCAAGAAAAATAAACTCCCCTTTATTCGGGTGGGCGGAGTCTATCAAGCAGTAGCCTCCATCTTGGTAGTGGAGGAGTCTGGGTGGCTGGGAGAAGTAGGACTCCCCCACACTTGAACTTCGCAAAAAATTTCTCTGGTGGCCTAAGGCGATTCAGGTTCAAGAGTCATTCAAGGGATGGAGTGCTTTTAATTAAAGTCAGATCATCTCCTCTTTCTTGATGCCCTTCAGAAGTCCTTCCAGGAGGTTGAAGTCTGTTCAGTTGGAGCACCCACTCCTGGAGTCTTCTAGACCCTGCAAAACAATGTAATACCTTTCTCAAGTGTGCTGGGTCAGAAAGAAATGAAATAAATTCAGTCTCTGCATAAAATGAATCCAAAACTGCATCATATTCAATTAAATCAAATTCTGGTATCTCAATGAAATTTTCAAAATCATTTCCTACAAAATTTGCATCCAAATACTTATCACAAATAAAGAAATCAATTTCTGGCTCATCAATAGAAATTTCACAATCATTTCCTATCCAGGGTGTATCATGCAATGTGTCACAGCCAGTGAAATCAATCTCAGATATCTCCAAAAGTTTTTCACATTCAACCTCAGCATATGAAATAGCAAGAGATTCATCAAAATAAATAACATCAATTTCAGGCACTTCTAAAAAATTTTCACTATCCATATTCACAAAAGATGTATCTAAAGATTCATCATAACAAACTACATCAATTATTGGTGCCTCTAAAATTATTTCGCTATTCATATCTACAAGAGATGTATCAAGTAATGCATTATGACCAAGGAAATCAATGTTTGGTACCTCTATTGGATTTTCACAAACAATTTCTATACAAGGTATATCAATAAATTCATCAGAATCAATAAAATCAGTACTAGGTACCTCACTGCATTTTTCTGAACAAAGAGAAGAAATACTTACCTGAGCGTGCTGGAGAATACCTGAAGGTTCTATAATAGTAGATGTATCTGTGGTCTCCTCCTGGTCAAGTGCATGCTCCTCTTCAGCCTCAGGCTCTGGTGGACAATCAACTGGTGATCCTTGGGTACTTGCTTCCACCATGCAAGTCCCTACACTTTCTGGTTCATCATCTAAATCTTGTGGTGGTCCCTGGGGCTTAGTGCAATCCCCTACACCTATGGAATCATCTCCTCTGCATGCTTCTCCTGTAATATCTGCAACGACAGTGTCAGAAAAATTAGGACCATCAATAATGCTATCATCAGAAAATAAAAGTCTAGAATGGTCCTGTGGAGCTTCAATTTCTTCTTCTGGAGCTGAAAAATTTGGAATTGGATTTTGAATAGGAGTCTCCGAAGGGATGCATGCTGTAGGTGCCCAGACTTTAATGTATTCTTCTTCTTCTTCTTCTAAAATTGCAAGATCCATTAAAGAAAGATTTGGCCTTGCGCTAGGGTCACCTTGAACTTGCATTTGATTCATTTGACTAGCAATTTGTCCAACGCCTCTTTCGATGTCTTGAAGCCTTTGCTGCCTTTGATGATATTGTACAACTTGTTGATAAATCTCCTCCAACCTTTGTTGTTGCCTAATTTGTTGCAACATTTCCTCGACCTTCTGTTGGAGCACATTTCCTGCACTAGAACTCCCATAGCCTCCTTGGTTAGCATAGCTCCTTGACTGACCTTGAAAGGATGAAGTAGGCTGAAAATTTTGAGCTTGCTGAAATGTTTGACACACTTGCTGCCCCTGTTGATATGGCTGAAATTGAGGTTGAAATTGATTATTTTCATGCTGAAAATTTTCAAAAGGCTGCTGGAAATTTTGGTTAAAATGCTGAAATTCTTGCTGAAATTGTTGGAATTGTTGTGGTGGCTGAATTTGAGGCTGACAAAACTGATATGGTTGCTCAAATTGGGGCTGATAGCTCTGAAATGGTGGCTGCCCGTTCTGAAAATACTGATTTGGTTGAAAATTTTGAAATGATGGTTGATCTTGTGGCTGAAAAAACTGATTTGGTTGCTGAAAATTCCAATAAGGCTATTGGAATTCTTGATTTAGCTGCTGAAATTGCTGGAGAGGCTGAAATTGTGGCTGAGGTAGCTTCTGATAAGTAGATGACTGAGCTTTACGTTCTAGTTGGTAGTCCAACCCCTTTAACACATTTTTTAACTCCTCCAATGCCTCTTCTATCTCTTTTGACCCCATTTTGAATTTGCAGCCCTGTCACAAAACAAACAAGAAAAAATGGCAGCAACCGTATATGAAAGATAAAGCACAATAAAATAGAACCCAATGATATGTCTAAAAGCATACAAGCAAAAATCAAACAAATCAACTAGTTGCTTCCCCGGCAACGGCGTCAAAAATTTGACGGACCCAAACTATGTGTCACGAATGTGGGTCTCAAATTTAAATGTGAATCAATGCTGGAAACCCTTTTACAATCAAAAGTATGAAAATGTAATATAGGGGCCACAGGTCGTATTTTTCTCAAGGACTAGTTGAAGGTTTGTTTGATTCACACTTGTATTTAGGTGTCGTTTGTGTTTTCGGGTTTCAAATAGATATTCTGATTTTGGGTTGCAATCATGAAATGGAATCGCAATGAAAATAAATGAACTCAAATAAATGAGCTAAACAAAGTAAATGCCCCCAAGGAACTCATCTAATGAAACTTAATGAACCAATGCAACTCAGCCGAAGTTGTTAAACAAATCTGACAGCACATTCAACTCAAATGCAGCAAAACTATCTCAAAACAGTCCAACACAAAACCTGTGCCAAAACCCTATTTGATACAAGCTGTGGCAAGTAAATCAAGACAACTTGTGTGCCACAGCTTCATTGATACAAACATGCAGAAAGTGCAGCCAACTTGATACGTAATGCAAAAAGAAACTGCTGTGCAAAAGTTTGGAACTAACTGCAGCCATTATAGCTGACCATCTCGGCATTGGAAGGGTAGGCTATCAAGGAAGACATTTGCAGAAATGAATACAGCAATTCGAAACTTAAAAACTGATTAAGGCAGTACATGTTCAATGCAGAAATTCACAAGTCAAGCTGAGATTAAACGCATAAACTTATGCTTGGAAAGAAATCCAAATATCCCTAACTGACATTTAGAAGGTGGACTGATCTAGGCAGAATCATTGCAGAATTTTGGCACACACAAAACTGCCGAATTTCAGAAATGCAGGGAGAATTAAGTGGATGCAGTAAGACAGATTCAGATGCAGAAATTTACACAGCAACCAAAATGAATTGCTCAATTCTGTTGTTCGTATAAAACTCAAAAGAGCTCATGTTCCATTGATACAACTTCAGAGTTGATACTAAAATTACAGCACAGCATGCACCAAGATTGAAATAGATGAATTACTGACTGGTAGATTCAGAATCTGATGCTGAATTTCAGCATCCGTTTGATATGCAAAACAAGCAACAACAAGCTGGAATTGATATCTAAATCTAATCTTCAGTAAAGGTTCAAGGGAGCTAATGAACTGATACAAATTTCAGCAACTACACACCAAGAATTTCAGAAATATAATGATACGCAGCCACTGAAAATTAACATGCAGATTAACCAATCCAGCTGAGATTTAATGCTCGACTCTAATATTCAACTTCAATTTAGCCAAACTGAGCCCACTGATGCAACATTTAGAAATGCTAGACTGAAAAGGTATAGAATAAAATGAACTAGCACAGATAATGGATTCAAGTTGCAGAAATTCGAATGGAAGGACTGCAATTCAGAATTGCAGAAATGAATTGGAAGAATTGATACACAAAGGCTGAGCTAAAGGTTCAGAAATATAATTAGCTGGAAAACAAGCTCAACTCTAATGCACTGATATACTAAATGCGACCTTTAATTGCAGGGAATTAACTACACAAGATTCGAAATTGAAAGAAAATGCAGAATTGAGGAATAAAACTTGGCACGCAGAAAGAACTATGGCACAGCTAATACTCAAGCATAAAATTGCAAAACAAGTGAAATTAAGTGGAGTACTAACTAAACAAACTAGCTAACTAATAGAAGAACATATTAAAACCACTAATTAAGCAGAATTACATCCGAAAAGTTAACTACAGCAGCTGAAACTAAAGTGCAGAAACAGAACATGGCAGATATTAAGATTACAGCTACTAAACATGAAATTAACCAATGAAATCTAAACTCAATCACTCCCTAAGCTCAAGAACTTCTTGGTCATCAATCAAGAGCCGGCTTCGAACCCCTAGGCACAGCAAATCAGTGGAAATTCATTTCTGAATTCAAATCTGCTCCAATCTGCACGTGGTGGAAATTTTCGATTCACTCCATCTCAATTGGGTGAGCTGCGATGATGAATTGCGAGGCTTCTAAACTCATCTGAGAACCCCTACAAATGGCTCAGAAGCTTGGAAGTGGATTGTGGTTGAGAAGAAAGGAGTCGGACTGAGGAAATGCCGAAACCCTCAAGCAAGCCCTGTTCCAGCGCAAATGGACAGAATTCTTCAAGAAATCGATCCCCAAAGACTCAGAACTCGATCCAAGGTGGAGATTGAGTGGACGCGCCTCCTTTGATGAAGAAAAATGAGCTAAAACAGTGAAGAAATGAAGAAGAAGATGACTGCGGCGGAGACGCGACAAGGCTGGCTGCGGCAAATTTCTGATTAAATAGTTATCAACGGACGGCCCAGATTGATCGGAGGAGATCCAACGGCTGATCTTCATCTGATTGGAGCCAAACTTTTATGATGATGATCTGGGGTCAGGATCTGCCTTGTGGTAGCTCGGATCCTCCAGATATGCAACGGATGGTCCAGATCAACTCTATCTGTGAATGGACGCTCTAGAGCCCTCCTTGCTTGATCCAACGGTTGATTTAGCTCTGATTGGGATGAAACCTTCAGATCTTGATCATAGAGCTTGATCAACCCTAACCCTAACTCGGATTACTTCAGATCGTCCCGGATGGCTCAGATCTAGCCACTCTTGAATCGGACGGCCCGGATTAATCGTAGGCTTGATAATTCGATCCGGTTCACATCCGACTCAGGTTTGACCCAGTATGCCCTAGGTCCAGGATCCTTTCATGCCTACAAAAATATATCAGAAAATTAGTGGCCAAATAATCCAAAAATTATGTAATTTTGCAATTAAGTCCAAAATAAGATAAAGTTCCAAAACCTAGGGTAAAATCACAATTAAGCAATAAAAACATAGGTCAAACATAGATTTTAGCAATTAAAATAATCAATAAAATGGTGCTTATTAGGGACCGAGTCGGGTAAGGATCAGGGAGCATGGACAGCCACGCGTCCGACTGGTAGAGAGAGCGCAGGGTACGCCCCGGGTCGGGAGTTGCCATGAGATGATTACCCGGTCCGAGTTGGGCATTCAGTCCAAGCGATGTCCATAGAAAGAGAGCGCGAATAGTTACCTACCGGTGGTGCCAGACCCGGCTTTGGGTCGGGGTAAGGCCGAAGAACATGGGCAACCGAGCATTTATCTGGTCGGATGGCTGAAAGGTGGCCCGGCTGCCCACGTCGATGGTCCAATAGACCCCATCCCCCCTCCTTCCTTTGGAGGGGTTTACAGGCGCGGGGACCTACCCGTCGATCTGGCTGTTGACCTGTCTGCCAGGCCTTCTTGGCGCCAGGCTGGCCTGTGGGCCCGGCCTATGCCCCTACCCGTAGGCGAGGCCGGGATCAAGTTCCATTTTTTTTTACTCTTTCAATCATTTCTTCCACCATTCTCTTGTCAACAGCACAAGACTTCAATTTGTTGTGATAGTTCTTTCTGTTGGGAATTGATCGGATGGCTAGGGGAGGGGAGGGGGGAAGGTGAATAGCCGCTCACTCTCAATTAGTTCGATTCTCTTCCTAAAATGATACTTTGCAGCGGAAATATAATTAAACTAAAACTAACAAGAAGACAAGCCGATTTAACATGGTTCAGAGATGGCACTCCTACTCCACGGCTGCCCATAAGATGAATGATCCTGATCAGTCAGTGGATGAATCCCCGAAAAATCTCCGGCTACCTCACGTAGCTCCTTGTGGATGAAGAAACCTCGCCACAAACTCGCACATGACCTCTGAGAGCTTAAACTACTAATTGACCTTTAACCAAGTCCAATTTCGTCAACCTTGCTCAAGTAAACTGAATTCTCTTAAACATAACTCGTTTACTGATCCAACAATTACCTGTCAACTGGTGCCAACACCAGTCGACTGACAGCTATCGAATTCAAACGTTATAGCTTAATGTTTGAATTCAGTCGAGACCTGTCAACTGCATAGAAAGATTAGTCGACTAATCTTTCTGTGCCCTCAACCAGTCGACTGATCCCATACCAGTCGACTGGTAAAATCCTAAACCTAGGGTTTCCCTTCCTGAATACATTTCACTCGCACTCGGACCCTCACGACTCACTTTACTCTTCTTTACAACCTTGATTATTACCTTCAAACATTTTTCGCTTTAGCTTTCGTCCCTCGGATGCATACAAGCTCACGGCTCGTCCTCATGCCATCCTTCGCGTATGTCTCGAAGTACGCTTCTCTTGGCTCATCATTGTTGCCTTGTCCATGGTCCCTCGAATGCACCATCCTTCATCGGACTTAAAGCCATCAAGCTGAGTCTATGTGTATCCTGCAGAACTTGCACACTCAAATACACATATCAAATACAAGGGAAAACCTAACTTAAACCCTTTGCCCAAATATCAAAACACATGGTCACTCCGGACCATCAGGATTGCCTCAAGAATCTCTCCCTTTTTGATTTTGGCAATACGTTTAAGTTAGGGAAAACATATCGCAAATGCAATGGTAAAAACATTTGAACTTATGTTGCCAAGGCTACACCTTGGACTTACACCGCCAATGCATATGTCAACATGGCAAATGCAAACATGTATGTGACCTATCACAAGGCTCCCCCTACACCTACACTCCCCATTGTGTTAAGATTTTCATTAAGGGTTGTTTAAGAACCTATCCCAAGGCTCCTCATATACTTGGACTTACCAAGATCTCTTTAAGAACCTATCACAAGGCTTCCCCTTTGCCAATAAATGAGCAACAAAGCTCTCCCTTCACCAAAACTCTCCCTTGAGCTAGGATTTCTTGCAAAGATACATAAGGTTTTCTCAATTAAACCTTAATTCTTTCCCTTTGCCATACATAAAAAAGAATTCTAATAATATCTCAATCATTGGATTCTTTATCCTCTAATGATAATAAACATTGTGTATTAACGCCTCATAAGATTATATACTTGTTTCCATCATTATGACACTTTTCGAATTGCTAAAAACAATTTCAACATGTATCAGTCGACTGAGATAAGTACTAGTTGACTGATCCCTATCAAAAAAATCTCACAGAAGTTTTCGCACTCTAGAAAACATTGTTACCAGTCTACTGCCCCTCTGCACCTGTCGACTGGCACCCTATATCAGCCCATTTATGCATTCTGAATATAAGTTCATAAATACACCAATAAATTCACAGATCTCCAAAATTTTCTAAATTTAGTGGAGAGGTTTGTGATACATGTGTCTTCTTGAGAAAAATACATTCAAAAGTGTATCTATCACTAATCCCAAGATTGACACTAAATTCAAAATTAGCTAAATGACTTAATTGAACCTTGACCTAATTCCAAGTTTTAGCTTCCTTTTGATGTATCTGCCCATACCAAACCGTAATACATCTCAAGCATTGGTTTATATGACATCTATACATCAAAAGCTAATTTTCATGCAATTTAAATCCCATTTCATATTTTTATGTATGAAATTCAATCCATATATGCCAAACCCCAAGGATTGAGACTTAAATTTATCTCCAAACCTTTTGGCATATGGTCCATCTACACTTCCAAGAGATATTCTCCTAAGATCCATTGACCATGAGCCCCAAATTGGCTTTTAGAGCTCCCCCCTTAAGCTCCTAGTCTTAGCCACCTCCCTAAGTGACTCATCCACAATCACTAGGCTACACCGGTGTACCTCCAATGACACTTGACCTACAAATCTCACCTTCTTAACCTTGGACACCTTTTCCTTGGTTGAGTTCTTCTTTCCCTTAACCTTGGATATCTTGTCCTTGGTTAATATCGTTTTGCCCTTAAATGACACTCTCTTATCATTTTTGGACTTCTCTTTGCTATAGTCATATGACACTCTTGCATATGACTTTTCCTTAGCATTGGAGAACCTAGAATGGTACCCCAAACCTGATCTATCGTTGTTAGATTTTTGACTACCCAACAATTTATCTAACCCTTTGGATCAAACATTGAATCTCTTTAGGGTTTTCTCTAATCTATCAAGCTTTGCCTTCAAAGATTGATTTTGTCTTTCTAGAGTTCTAACCCCTAGAATCAACATATCCACCTTGGACATTCCTAGACCTACCCATTCTAGGCTTGTGTCTCCCCTTCGTGGGATTTATGCCTTGGTCCTTAGGTCTTATATGCATGGGTTTATCATGAAATGATTTCCTAAGGTTTTGATATGCATTATTAACCCATCTCCTATCATCATATTTGAAACCATAATTTTGTATGGGAATATAAGAAAAATTATTCCTAGCATGCATGGGAAACAACAATTTGAATTACATTGTAAATTCAGGTATACCTTCACTTTTACCTTTGTAGCTCCCCTTTGATGTGATCTCTTCTTATTTAAATTCTTTTACCATTTCTTCAAATGTCCTAACTTCTTGAATTTTCCTTTCTTTAGGTATTTGGTGCGATAGTGTCCTTGCTTACCACACGTGAAGCATCAAATGTGCTTTCTTTTCCTTTAGGCTTCTTCGTACCTACAACCCATGTTAGAATTCAAAGGAATTGATTTGAGTTTAGGAGTTACCTTTTTCTTATACATTGGAGACTTATCATTGTAGTGTCCTTTCTCATTACACCCGAAGTAAACTATGTGATCTTTTGATTTAGCTCTGGTGGAGGTGGAAGCTTCTTCTTCTTGTTCCGACATTGAAGATGGTCTCCCCTCCCCCTCAATCCTTGAAGTAGAAGCTTCTACTATTTCTTCCTTGGATGTTGAGCACTCCTCAAACTTCTGGTTCCCTAAGCTCCTGAGTTGGTGAGTTTAATTCTTGGGGTTTTTCATGGAGCTCAACTAGCTTGCTCCATAACTCTTTCGCATCCTTATATTCACTTATCCTATCCAAAATGTCATTAGGTATTAAATTGATTAACATTTTGGTTACCTTGTTATTGATTTTGAATTGAAGAATTTGCTCCTCGGTCCACTTCTTCTTCTTAAGCGTCCTTCTCTTTTTGTCCTTTGCAGCATCAAAATCTACTTCTATACACAACTAATCTTTAATATTAGTCAAATGAAAATACAACATTCTATCATTTCAATATGAGAAGTCGTTGCGATCATATGGAGGTGGGATCCAGAAATCCCATCATAGTGGGTCTTCCGACTCCATCTTCTTCTTTTCCTCTAGCGCCGTTCTCTTTTAGTGATTAGTCCAACAAGAGAGACCTTAATCTGATACTAATTGTTGGGAATCAATCGGATGGCTAGTGGGAGGGGTGAATAGCCACTCACTTTCAATTCGTTCAGTTATCTTCCTACAACGTTAGTTTGCACAGCGGAAATATAATTAAACTAAAACTAACAAGAAGATAAAACGATTTAACGTGGTTCGGAGATGACGCTCCTACTTCACAACTTCTGTAAGGTGGACGATTCTGATCCGTCGGTGGATGATTCCTCGAAAACCTCCAACTATCTCACATAGCTCCTTGTGAGTGGAGAAACCACACCATAACCTCACACAAGACCTCTAAGAACTTAAACTACTAATTGGCCTTTAACCAAGTCCAATTTCGTCAACCTTGCTCAAGCAAACCGAGTTCTCTTAAATAGAACTCGTTTGCTAATCCAACCGTTACTAGTCGACTGATGCCAAGATTAGTTGACTGACAGCTGTCGAATTCGAATATTACAGGCAAACGTTCAAATTCAGCCGACACTAGTTGACGGCACAGAAAGATCAGTCGACTGATCTTTCTGTGCCCTCAACCAGTCAACTGATCTCATACCAATCAACTAGTAAACCCCTAAACCTAGGGTTACATTTCACTCGCACTCGGACCCTTACGACTCACTTGATTCTTCTTTGTAGCCTTGACTATTGCCTTTAAGTCTTCTTCAGTTTGACTCTCATCCCTCAGATACATACAAGCCCGTGGCTCGTCCTCATGTTATCATTCACGTATATCTCAAAGTGTGTTTCCCTTGGCTCATCGTTGCTGTCTTGTCCACGGTTCCTCGGATGCACTATCCTTCACCTGACTTGAAATCATCAAGCTGAGTCTATATGTATCCTACAGAACATGCACACCCAAATACACATATCAAATATAAGAGCAAACTTAACTTAAACCGTTTGCCTAAACATCAAAACGCATGGTCACTCCGGACATCAGGATTGCCTCAACACTTTCTTCTCATTAGAGGATATCTTGTTGGAACTTCCATAGTATGATTGTCCAATGTATTCATTGCATCCAAGTCTATACCCCCTCCCTTTATATGGATCACCTAAAAAAATAAAAGATGAGTGATCATCAATATTTTGTTTCCCCTTGTATTGTTCCTATCCATATTAGGATAACTTATATTAGTCTAATAAATATAAAAACATATAAGTGAGATGTCACCATAATATAATAAAAAATTAATGAACAATTAATTATTTTGACTTACACTAACTTGGGCCAATTTGTTGTCTATGAATTCTTTGGTTCCTTGCTTCCTTTTATGCATTCATGAACCTATATTTCATTTGGTATGTTGTCAAATTTAGGCATTGTATCATATTTCCTACATACATCATCATTAAAGTAAATATTGTATAACTCAATAATTTATTCAAATTGTATATCATTAACTAGCATCAAATATACATACTCCTGCCTCCGTCATCATCTCCCACTCGCTCCCTCTTAATATTCTTTTGTTGGAACCAATATCCTTCTCTCTACTTGAAATTCTGCATCAATGTTAAATATCTTACAAGCATACAAACCAAAAACGTACCGGCCAAATAGTTAAGCATGCGTGCTTAAGAAAATCATATTCGGCAAGTTCAATGCAACTAATTGTGGAGGCCTTTGAATGGATAATTTTTCCATTCAACAAGAATTGGTTTAGAACCCAACTTTCTTTTAATAGATAACCTAGAAACTGAAGCCTGTATTGAAAAAAACTGATAAATTTTGAGAATATCTAAAATTGTTATAAGACAAGGGCATTCAAAGTACAGTAGGGAAAAAAAATAGAATGAAAGAAGGAATACATAGAGCCATCCGCAGTTGTGGAAATTCTGAAAGAGCTTCTTTGTTGCCATATTTGCGCCACATCAAAAGCAAAGAACCTAATATCTTTCTCTACTATCATAAAACCTCTCAACAACTCTTTCATTTCATGGGTCTCTTACTTTTTCATTATATATTTCTTATCTCTACTTCCTATTTTACATTATATATACTTAATTTTTTATAAAATTTTAATCCATAAATTACTAACATGAAATAACATTAATAATTAAAAAAAATACATAAATATTACAGTACATCAAATAAAAAGACATAAATCGCTGTCATTTGCCTTATCGAATGAATGCAAACTTCAGAGCCATCCACATCAATAGTTATATTTGGATTTGATATTGAAGTGTTACCTCCGAATGGGATGTCCTTGCCTTTTTGTTAGAGTAATGAGCAACTGATTGTGGAGTATATTTCTTATACTCTCTGAGAATCCTCTATACATATATATACTTGAAGTCCTTGTTATTGTTATTGGCTTTCCACATATTCAGTGCATTCTTCAACACATTTTCGTCGCTCTAACCGCTTTGACGAGAGTATAAAAATTATTATAAGTTGTAGAAAATTCATTTACCATCGGTGCAAATTTATGGTAATGTGATTTTAGCCACTGATAGCTTTTCGTCAAAGTTCCAATGAGTCGATGCTTGTTATAGTAATCAACTATACGTTTTCAAAAAACTTGATCCTTCTAGTCATTACCAATGATTGTGTTAGTGTTGATAGTTGACCATGACTTTGTAAGGATCAAGTCTTCATTGAGAGACCAAAATCTTCGTTTCAAATTAGCTTTGTCTTACTCAACTTCACACTCTTATTGTAATGAGTGTAGTGGCAACTAAGTTGCTAGAAAGGATGATGACGTTAGAGATTCTTTGTCGCTAATAGATAGGTCGATAGTATCTTTTCTTGATTCATTTGAAGCATGACTGATGATTGAGGATGAGAAAATACATAAGGCAGATAATACATCCCAAATTGGTTGCCCATGGCTGACCAATCTTGGATTGGATACATACCCAATGGAGTTGGGGTGAAGTTACTTGAATTCATCAAAAAATTTTGATAACTTTGGAAATTTAGGAAATTTGAAAGATATTGTGGAGCATATGAAATATTTTGAAATTTTGGAGGGTATAGTGTGTGAGAGAATAAATGAGGATATTAGACATTGAGAGGAATGCAAGTATTTTCAGAAGATGTATTTTCTTTCGCATTTGAATAATTCAAAAGATTTGTAAAAGAAGTAATGAAATTTTCGTCCATCTTGAATACAAATAGAGAATGAAAAGAGAAAGAAGAAATAGAGAAGAAGAGAATAATAAGTTGAATGAAAAAAAATAAGAGACTGAAGTTGTATTTAAAGATTTTTTTAAAAATTAAATTAAAATTTTATTGTGAACAATGGCTAATTAATTAGTCGTTATTCAACGATGTACACCAGCTAATTTATTAATCGTTGTGCATTCGTTTTTGTTTACAAATATTAAAAAAACAATTGAAAAAAAAAATGACAAAGGAGCGGCTCTGTCTCAGGCATGCCATCGTAGCAATGGGAGCTCTGACCTATGCCCTTAGTATAAATCTTGAATGTCTATAAAATACTAGAGGCATGTATCTCCATGGAAAATGTTTTGGATTGAGTTTTGCCATTCCGCACTTCGTGGGCAGCCATAAAAACTCACACATTACTTTCACAACTTTAGAAGTCAAATTTGGTAAACACCAATTTTATACATAATTCGTCACCATCTGATTATTAGCTACAAATTGACTTGCATTTGTCTGTTTCCTGTAACTATTCCATCTCATTCCTGACATGAATTTCAACATCTCTCGCGACTTATTGTAACTTGGATTTCTAAGAAGTGAAGTTTCTTTTATCGCATAACTATAACTTGGATTCATAAGTTGGATTCATAAGGTTTGCATCAGTCAATTGCAGACAAAAACAATAGACAAAGTTCATCAGACATGAAAGAAACTAGTTTCTATTAGCCAATCTGATACAGACCAATAAAATACAGCAGTTTCATGAAATATTTTCACTTTTAGATTCAATTGTGTTGGAGGAATATCCGAGATTTTACAGTAAATTGAAATTACAGAAACTAATTTCAATTTATCTCTGTTGAGTGGCCCGAGCTACCTTCTTCTCTAACAGCAGTTTCCCGAGCTCCCGAGTGAAGATCCCGAGTGAGGTTCCCGAGTGGCAGGGTGATCTCCCGAGCAAAATTCCGATGTGGCCGAATGAGGTCCGAGTGGAATCTCCTGACCCGAGCAGATTCTCCCGAGCGGCCGAGTGAACTCCCGAGCGGCCGAGTGAGGTTCCCGAGTGGCCAAGTGAGCTCCGAGCGAAATGGCAGAGCGAGCTCCCGAGTGGCCGAGCGATCTCCCGAGCGGAATGGTAGAGCGAGCTCCCAAGCGGCCGAGCGAGCTCCCGAGCGGAATGGCCGAGTGAGTTTCCTGACTGGGATCTCCCGAGCAGTGGTCGGATGTCTCCCGACCGGGAAGTTGCTGAGGCCTGCGCAGCGCAGTTTCCTTGAAATAGATTCGTCCTCCTCCAGCGGTGCTTCAAGGCTCAGATGGACTTCTGTCTCTCAAGATACAACAGCAGACCACGGGCACAACGGAGCACTCGTTGCTCGTGGCGAACTGAAGAGGTACCCGACTGCTATCAGCGGGTAGAGGTCGGGAACGAGGTGGAGTGGAGGAGAATTTCGTAGCGTCTGTTTATTTTGCTCTCGGTCACGGTCTCCTTTTATAGGCTCAGACCCCCGCAGAATCAAATGACGAATTAATCGTCATTTATTGGCATTTACCCGACCAGATCCAAACGTCTTCGAGCAAAAAATCAATTTGACAAAACATTGGTTCATCTGCTTGGACAAATTTTGTCCCGACCGGACATTCGACGTGCGCGGGTCGTGCACGCACACGAGTTCACTTGGTTCAGTACAAATTCGGGCCCTGGATTTGCACCCCCTGCGCACCCACGCGTGAGAGAGAGTCTCTCCCCTAGCATTTGTTCACAACTACCATACTTGTGATACAATATAAACCAAACATTTTACCTTAAAACTCTCAATGTGGGACTAAAGCCCCACTCACAAGGGAGTCCCTTTATTGTCCTCCTCACTTTCCATTCAATGGAAAGTTCTAATGTGGGACTAAAGTCCACCACCTTTCTTTTCATTCACAATAAATATCCAACAAATTGTTACTCCAAACTATAAACTGCTCTACCATCAGACAAACATGTTGAGTAAATTAAAGCCTGAAAATAGATTCTTTTTTTTAGAAGAGAAGGCAGTTCGTAAATAACACCCTTTTTTTTGTGTGTGGGGGGACCCAATATTGCAGGACTCTGGGCCGTTACTGCCTTCTTCAAGAAGGGTCGCTGCCTTAGTCGTGCGCGCGTCCAATTCCCGCGATCCACTCCCGTAGCCTCTGCCACGGTCATTGCTGCAGTGCTTTCGCGTGGCAATATTGCGGCCGCTGGTTTGGACACGCGCGCGGCGAAGGCAGCGGCAGCGGGCAGCGGGCAGCGGCCACGCGGGTCTGTCGTGCACACGTCGAACTCGCGCGACCGCGAGCGCGATCCACTCCCCCGCAGCAAGGCGGAACGAGTTGGACGCTCGAGGCGACCATGCCAACGGTCGTGGCAATGGTTCCACAACGCAATTGCGCCAGCGGACGCGACGGGTGCCGCACGAGGCGGTCTCAGTAGCAATCGGCTGCGGACGGCGGAGAGAAAAACAGAGATGCAATCGGTAGAGAACAGAAAAAACAGAGAGAGATTGGGGTTTTGATTATAATTAACTGAGAAAAAACAGAGAGAGATTGGGTTTTGATTATAATTAACTGAGAATCTCGGATGCAGTGGAAAGATAAACGAGATTTATTAGATTAATAAGTTAGAGAATAAAGTTTTAAATTATTTTAGATATTATATTTTGTGTTAATTGGAGAAAACTCCCCAATCCCAAACTAGCCTTTGCATGCACTCCCCACTTAATAAATTCTTTGCATTCACTCCCTAATAGATTGAGTATAAAAAACTGAAAACTCAGTATACATTGTAAAGATTTGAGTATAAATTGTTTTAGATTGAGTACTAATTTAAGAAATTTGAGTACAAAGTTTCGGTGACCCCTCATATAAAAATCTTGATGTCGTGAGTATAAAAGAGTGAAAACTCAGTATACATTATAAAAATTTGAGTATAAATTTTTTGAGATTTAGTACTAATTTAAGAAATTTGAGTATAAAATTTCGACGACCTCTCATGTGAAAATCTTGATGTGGTGGATGCAACCTCACATACTCAAATTTCTAAATTTTATACTCAAATTTTTTTCAAATAATACTCAATTTAAATCAATTCATACTTAAATTTTGATAATGTATATTGAAATTTTTACTATATACTGAAACAATGTATACTCAAATTTTTTCAAATAATACTCAAATTTCTTAAATTAGTACTCAATCTCAAACAATTTATACTCAAATCTTTACGATTTATACTGAATTTTTACTCTTTTATACTGATAAAAAAAATAACATACAAAACTGTCTTGTCAATCCCATCAGGGAGTGCATGCAAAGACATTTTTTGTTGGGGAGTGCATGCAAAGCCCACTTTAATGTTGGGGAGTTTTCTCAAATTTTCCCTTATATTTTATTAAAATTAAATTAAATTTATAATTACTTAATACATTGCTTTTTAATTTATATAAATTTTAAACGGAATTTTTTTGTTTAAAATTTTTTAAAACAGATTTTTTTTTGACGAATATAGTTTTGTTTAAGATTTATTTTTATTTATAAAATTGTCTAGGATCCATTTTAAATTCCATCTCGGATTCATTTGAAATTCCGTCTCAAATCTTTTTTTCACATATTATATTTTATTTAATTGAAATGAATTAGTAATTATGTAACAAATCTATTTGAATTATTAAAATTTAAAATAGATTTTAATTCTGTCTTAGAAATTTATTTTCGAAACTCTATTTTCTTGTAGTGCATGACTCATTGAGATCCAAGTAACATGTCTGAGTTTGTGGATCCGAAAGCAAACTTTTCCAATGATCCTTTGAGTTATTAAACCTGACTTTTCAAATTTGAATTCTTTTCTTCAAGGTTTTGAACCCGAGTTGAGGTTTCATTTTGAACGGGGTCGGTTGAAGAACTCGGATTGGTTTTCTCTTTAAGGATTTGAACTAAAGTGACTTGATTCGAATTTTGGACTTAGACTAATTTATGAGTTAAATACAATATCATATTGTATAATTTTTCAACTAACGCAGGACTTATAGTGGCGTTTGAACCTTCTAAACCACATATGGATCCGTGGTTTGACTCGAACTAGGCTCTTGACTCGAACTCAGACTCGGACTCAGTCTCAGTCATGTGAATTTTTGTCATCATAACTAGGCGACTTGTTTGACATTGTTCTTTTTCATCTAATTTTTCTAAAGACTTAGACAACATTGCTTTCAGGGCCTTCCCTTTTTTCTTTTCCTTTTGGTTTCTTTTATGTTTAGATACTCTGGCTTGTAGTATCCTTTTCTTATTGCACCAGTAGAATATCACTTCTGACTTGGGCTTTGTGATTCAATTTGGACCTGGTTGTTTGTTCTTTAATTGGATCGTCCTCTTCTTCTTAAGTATTTTTCGGACTAGGTTGATTAGTTTGGACGTGATTTCCTGGTCATCTTCTGAATGTGACTTGTCATCGAATTTTGTTTAAGTTTAGGACTTGGGCTTTAACTCCTTGTTCTTGAATTTTCCCGCAGGCAGAGCAACACCTTTCTTAACTGAAGTAGCATTAGTTTGTTTATATTGTTCAAATTAGGTAAATAATTTATCTAACTTTACCTTTGAAAGATCTCAAGAGACCATATAAGCATCGACCATCAACTCTCACAAGGTATTTCTCAAAAATACTTTTAATGCATACCTGATTACATCTCAGTTCTCGATTGGTTGTCCGATCGCATGGAGTCTGTTGAGAGGGTCATGAATCTGAGCGTGAAGCTGACTTGTTGACTCTCTTTCTTGTATTATTATATTTTACAATTTATTTAAAATTAAGTCCTTTTTACTTACCTTCGTGTCGAAGTTCCCTTCATATTGCTCGATCAGCTTCTTCCAAAGGTCTTTAGTGCTTTTGAATGGTTTGACTCGGTTCAATTCTTCTTTTGTCAAACCGCACTAAAGAGTCTGAGTCGCATTAGCATCGGCTTCAATTTTCATCTTTGTTAGTATGTGCCATTTGTCACAGGTGAGGGGTTCTCCATCTTCGATGGGAATAGTGAATCTGGTTTGGATCACTATCCATATTTTCATCTGAGTTTTCAGGTGATATTCCATTCGTCCTTCTAGTAGTCGAAGTCCTCGCCAGAGAAAAGCGGTGGGCACGCAGTATGATGGGGCTGGATAGTCCGTGCCCGACACGGGGGATGAAGAAGCCAGGGACATGACTTAACCTCTCCCCCCGCCCCCCCGTTCGGGGGCATGCTCGGGAACATAAGGTCCCAAGAGTACTTCAGGAGATATTGCACCCAAGGACCCCCGGGCTCACCCTGGGAGGCGGAGTCCTCGCAACAGCCAACCTCTGGAGCCCCGAGTGTCCCACTTAGATAGAAAAGGATAACAACGCGGACTGTTTCAAAGGATACCCCTTTCACACCGAAAGCAGGGGGTGCGGCCTGAATACTGGAAACTTGGCGCCGCTAAAGGAGGCACGACTAGTCAGCTGACACCAATATAAAAGGTAGTTCAACCCCTTCGATAAGGGGGGGGGGTTACGATCTCTCATCTTTGCCTACTATCTTTCTTTCTCACTACCAATCGGACAACCTACTAACTTGAGCGTCGGGGTGGACTCCGCCGGACCCCTACCGACGTGTCCCCCTAACGCTTGTGTTACTTTCGCAGGACCCCCCAAGTTCCTCATCAACGTAATCATCCCCGCCGGGGCTGTGCCTCAGCGACTGGCCATCACCGACGACTCCTTTCGGAACAAATTTGGCGCCGTCTGTGGGAAATCGATAAAGCACCTGAAGGAGCGCCGATGGCAGGATCGGAGGAACAACCCCTCACCCTCACGCGAGAGGAATTTGATCGCCTGGTGGCCAACGCCATCAAGGAAGCCTTGGAGCAGCACTAAATTGAACAGGCTGCCCCACAACCAACGAGTCCGGCGAGGGAGGAGATCGCTAGAATCTCCGCCTCGCACTCCCGAAGATCTGTGACCCCTGTGGGACGACAGGACGGCGCAGCCCAAGGCCCTCAGAGAGAATCCCCTGGAGAGGGGGAAAAGGCCCACTCGGTGGCCTCCAGTGCCCAGAGGTAGGAGGAGGGAACGGGGAAGAGGGATGGACCCAAGATCTTTCAGAAAACTCCCTCTACCTCTTTCTCGTCCGAGATTGTCGAGGACCCCATGCCGAAGCAATTCCGTGGGCCGGGGATCCCTGAGTATGACGGGAAGACGGATCCAGAGGATCATGTCTGTATGTTCGAGAATGCGGCACTTCTGCACCAATATATGGACGGGGTGAAGTGCCGGGTATTTTTGAACGCTTTATCTGGAGCAGCGCAGCGATGGTTTCAGAGGTTGCTGTTGGTGCAGTTTGCACTAACGGTCAAACTCGGGTTTTGATGTATGACAAAGTGGTTAAAGTTAGGGTTGTTGGTTTTTAACCTCCTTACTAAGTGTGCAGGGTTGAAAGACTTAGGACCAGACATCAGGCTGAAGTCCAGGATGGTTGAGTCCTGGCGGGAAGTCCAGTTGGGTCCGCGGGACCTGACAACTGGCTGAAGACCAAGTTGGTTGAGACTTGGCAGGAAGACCAGGGTGGTTGAGCCTTGGCAGGAAGTCCTGGTGGGTCAAGAAGTCAAGTAAAGCTGCACAAAGGGTAAGTGAGGTAAGTCACTGGAGGAGTAGGAGAGGACGCGTTCCCCGTCGAGGGAACAGTAGGCGTCGGTTCGACCTAGGGCTCCATTTCGGAGACCAAAGTTAGAACCAAGACAACTAAGGCTGTATAATCTAACACTGTGTTTTATTGTGTTTTGGACTAACCCTGGATGCAGGACCAAAGGAAGGAGTGTCTGCAGCTCAGATAGCCTCAAAGGAGTGAGGTAGTAGCTGAGTAGGGCGCCCGGAGTGTCCCGGGCGCCCCAAGGGCCATACAAAAAAGGTAAAGCAAAAGAGGGTTCGAATACATGCTGGGCCGGGCGCCCCGGTGCTTCCGGGCGCCCCCGCTGCTCCCGGGCGCCCCCTGCTCTGCGGGCGCCCCCATGCGCATACCTCAAACCGAACCCCTCGAAACCAAGGAGATAGGACTTTGACCCGGTCAATCCGGGCGCCCCGGGCGCCCCGGTCAAAGCGGATCCAGAGGATTAGACGCGACCGAGAGCTCTGCGGATCAGAGGACACGTGGGGGCGCCCCCGACGTCCCGGGCGCCCCCAGCCCTATATAAAGGGTCCTCGACCCCATACTTCGGACAACAATTCTTCCAACGCCTCAAAGTTCTTCTACGCTCGCGCCTTGCTCCGGAAACGCTTCACCTCGAGCCGACGACGTCCTGCTGCCCCGAAAGAGTCGACCTACTCCGGACGTCGGTAAAAAGAAGAGCGTAATTTTTTTTAATACTTTATTGCATTTAATTACTTGAAAGTGTGGGGTTGTCACACTTTCAATTCTTTTGTACTCGCCTACTCTATCGGGGTTTACCGGTAGAGAGTTTTAGTGGATTGCCCAACGGAAAGGTCCGAGGGACCTGGGCCTTCGAGTAGGAGTCGCCGAAGGCTCCGAACGAAGTAAAACTACCTGTGTCGTTTGTATTGGTTTTTCGTTCATGTTTTAATTTTTCCGCTGTGCATGCTTTTTAAAGCGCTCTGATTTTTTGAAAAAGTCACGTGATTCACCCCCCCTCTCACGTGCATCGATCCTACAGTTGCCACAGGGTTCCATTAACTCCTTCGCGGAGTTCAAGATGGCCTTCCTCCACCATTTCACGAGTAGCCGACGCTATCAGAAGACATCACTCAATCTATTCGCTCTCAAGCAAAAGCCCAAAGAACCGCTCAAGGAGTACATACAGCGGTTCAACCGGTGCCGCAAGATGTACCTAGCGCGACATCGGAGATACTCGTCAGCGCCTGCACCCAAGGGCTCGTGGAAGGGGACTTCTTTCGGTCCTTGGTAAGGAAGCCCCCCGCCAGTTTTGATGACTTGCTAGGACGCTCGGTCAAGCATGCCAATGTAGAGGAAGTATAGTACGCCCGGCGCAAGGATCCAGCTGGAGCTCCTCCTCCTCCAGCAGCCCTTCGGTCAGACAGGAAGGAACCCCCAGCTCCATCACTGGGAAAAGATCTGCCGATCGGAAAAGACCACTGGGCTAATAGGCATCGGCTGGTGGAAACAGTAGACATCGAACAGCCGAAGGCAGCTCCCAAGTACTGCAGTTATCATGGCAGTTCGACTCACTCCACAGAAGAGTGCCATGCCCTGAAGAAAAAGTTCACTGAAGAAGCGGAGACCAAACCTCGAAGGAAATGGAACAAGTCAAGGTATCACCAAAGGTCGCCACGACGAAGCCTTTCCCCTCGTCGACGGCCTGTAGGGGAAAACGAAATCCGACCACGGTCCCGATCGCGATCCAGAGGCAGAAGCCGGGGGCCCGCGCCCCGAAGATCCCTATCCTTGGAGAGAGATCCCCAAAAGGGCAAAGCCCCCATGCGAGGCCCCTCTTTTGGCCACATAGGGGTCATCTCCAGAGGACCTACCGGGGGCGACTCTAACCGAGCTCGGAAATCGTACACCCGGCGGTTGGAAAACTACTCCATCGGGACAAGTCAAAGTCAAATGGCAGGCCCGACTATCTTGTTTGGACCATCCGATCTTGAAGAAGTGGAAGCTCCCCATGAGGACGCCATAGTGATCGTAGCCCGCATCGCCAATTATGAAGTAAAACGTATCTTCGTCGACACAAGAAGTTTCATGAATATCCTATACAGAGTGGCCTGGGAGCAAATGCAGATAGACGAGGATGAACTAATCCCCGTTTCAACCCCCTTATTCGGCTTCACGGGATATCGCGTATAGCCATTAGGGTAGATTACCTTGTCACTCTCTCTAGGTAATGACAGGCTTGAAAGGACTCGGAGGACTCCTTTCTTAATTGTGGACGCGCCTTCCTCCTATAATGCCATCCTGGGTCGACTAGCGCTCAGTACCTTCCCGGCGGTGGTCTCTGTATATCACTAGAAGATCAAGTTCCCGGTTGGCGATCGAGTGGTGGAAGTCCGAGGGGATCAGCTAGTTTCACGGAGGTGCTACAGTGGCGAAGTTAGGGCCGAGTCTAGGAAGAACCCACGGGGCCTGGAAGAATAGCTGCTGTAGAAAAAGAAAGAAACACGGGAGGTCTTAGTGTGACTGACGTCCCCGGTCTTTCTTGTCTTGGTAAGATTCGCAATTCCCTTGGAGCAACTGTCTATGTCTCTCTGTGCGCTTGCAGCAAAATCAAGTAATAAAATGGGATGCTTCTTTCAAAATAACAAATGTGTGACTTAGTAACCAAAACCCTAATACCCCGCGGTCCAGCAGACGCTCGGGGTACTTAGGCTTGGTTCGGGACCTACGTGCCTGGCCAAGTAATCTAAAATCCTAATACCCCACGGTTTAGCCGACGCCCGGGGTACTTAGGCTTGGTTCGGGACCAACGCTCCTGGCCAAGTAATCCAAAACCATAATACTTCACGATCCAGCCTACGCCCGGGGTACGTAGGCTTGGTCCAAGACACGTGCACCCAACCGGGTAAACCCGGATTCTACTACTTCACTACACTGGGAACTTAACCGGTTTCAAAGCAAAAACAAGACGGCGAACACACTTGCGGAAGAACTGACAGAACAATGAATAGTATCCGAAAGGAATCATTTATTTACATGAAGCAATACATGAAGATATACATCTCAGTGAGTTACTAAAGACACATCAAGTAGTCTGTGGGTAGCGGATGGAGATGGATGCCTGAGGTAGCACACGAGTAGCTCGGGTACCCCCCCGGGTGGTCCTGAATGTAGATGAACCCCTAAGTTAACACATGAGCTGCCTGGGTACTCCTGTTGAGCAGTCTGGGACGAAGATGGATTCCCAAAGTAACACATGAGTAGCTCCGGTACTCCCTCTGGGTGGTCCAGAATGAAGATTGATGCCTGAGGTGACACATGAGTAGTTCGGCTCCATCTGGATACCCCCGATCTTCGCCATAAAGAGGCAGAAACTGCAATTTCTCCCCGGAGTGCGTAAAGACGCAAAGATGAATTACCTTAACAGGAGAAGGGGGACAACCCCCACAGTTTCTCAATGAAAAGAAGAAAGAGAAAAGCTAGCGGTGGTAGTCCTTCCTCCCCTAATGACGTATCCCACAAAACACCACCCTCCGCCCAAAACATGGGGAAAACAGGGACTCGGAAGTGGATGGCGCTTGCTGGCGTAGGAGACAACCATCCGGAGACATCATCTCCCCCATGCTACCTGGAGAGCGGGGTAAGGTCATTTCTGAACTCTTCAGATGACCCAGGAGCCCTAACATCCCCCAGAAGCGTCAGAGAGACTCGGGGTATCATCTCCACCATGCTCCCCGGCAAAGGGTGTGGCAAGGAGGTCTCTGTCCCTGTCTGGTCCCTCAGCCAAGAGCCCCACGGTGTTTTGAAGGAGGGGCATAGAAGACGCCCGCAAGAAGAAAGGAAGCAAGCAACAGCAAGAGAGATGGAGGAGACTTGCTCCCTCTCTCCCCCTATTTATAACGATGAAAGTATTTCCTAGCAGTTAAGGCGTGGCAGATGCAGTAACGCCAAGCATCTTTTCTACTGACGCACCCTTACTGTGCCTAGGAACTCACGACTCTTAATGGGTCCAATCAATGAGATCGCGAATAATACGGAGGAGACGGTTCGAAAACCACCCCTGTACCTCAACGCGAAAATATCAGCAAGGAGCTTACGCAGACATAAAAGCAGGGTGCAAGGATTTGACTTATAAAGTCCGTCTTGAAGGCGCATCCCGCAAAGGCACACACGTAGGTAAGCAAGGAAAATAATTACACTAAAAGTCAAATTTATTAAGCAAGACTTGCTCCTCGGGCCGAAATCAGGCCCCAGGAGCTCGGGACTTCAAGAAAAGACCTCTAGCCAGTTAGGTGGGGGGGGGCATTTACAATTGAGGATCCGCACCAGGAGGTAAGAACTTTTCCTTCTTCAGCCCGCCAAGGGCCCCATGAAAGCCCTGCTGTAAACGCTCCATTACTTGATCAGCTATAATGGCACGAAACTCCTCCGAACCCAGGAATTTCGCCTTGAAGCCCCTCTCGGCTTCCCGAGAGGCAGAAGCCTCGACCGCCTCCACAGACCGTCTTAGCCACCTTAACTCAACAGATAGATCATCTTGCTCAGCTAGGGCCTCCTTGAGCCTCTCAGACGTGGCCCGCTCATCTGCCCGAGCTTGGAGTAGGTCATCCTCTAGGACAAGTGCACGGTCAGTAGCCATCAGGAGTTGTGACTCTATTTGGCTCATAGCTCCTTCTCTCTCGCCTGGAGCTGATTTCTCTCCTGTGTCACCCGAAGAAGATCCTGAGTAACCGACACAGCCTTCTCGGATGCTAGGCATTCCCGGTGTCGGGAGTTCTCGAGGGCCTACTCTGTATCTGTCAAAAGCTTCCTCAGCTATTCTACTTCTTCGCAGAGAGCTCTGCTGACGCCTGCCTGCATCGCCCCGGCCTGATGCTCGAGGCCCACGGCAGCCTCCGCCTGTACTGCTCGGTGGAGTAAGACCTCCATTTGGGGCCCAGAATACAGGCCCCGGCCGATTACTAGGCAATCCTCAGCTGCCTGCCACCACATCAAAAGATTAGCAGCTGAACCGAAAAAAAATAGTCAAATACTATAATAATTCACACCTACAGAAGGGTCTTCCGAAGACTGGCTAGCGGCCCGGTAGAGGCTCGCACGACTACTTCGGCCGGAGGGCGGGGTACGTCGCCCCGCTCTTTGAGCAACAGAGAGAGTGGGCGAACGGGGGGTTGCTGGACGGTAGGAGCTTCAGTAGGCGTGCCGGGGGAATCGGAGTCCATCCCTTCAAGACTAGAAATCCCCTCTGGTGAAGCCCTCTCAGTCGGAGTCTCCTTCAATCGCACCGTGGAGGAAGACTGCAAGGAGGCCTCCAACGTTGCATCCAATCTCTCCCTTAGACAATCTAGTTTCATACGGAATTGAATACACAACACCTCCTTACCGGTTGGAGGGATAGCTGGGTCGAAGGAGCAGGAAGGGGGCACCAGGGTGGCCACCTCGGGAATGGAAATAGGCTAGGCCGATGCGCGCGATGCTACCTCGGTAGGCAGAGCCGTTTCCACAGGCACCAAGGGTAGAGGAGAGGAGCGGATGGGACATTGCTTTTTTCGGGAAGGGCCCAAGCCATTGGGGAGCCGCCGCTTCTGCCGACTGAAGGGCCGGATAACCATCGGGGTGACAGAGGAAGTGGATTTTTTGTCCCTCCCATCAGGGCTGCTCATGCCTGAGGGGGAGCCGCCCCCGAAGAGGGAATCCATCACTGGCGCCACCGGCGGGGCTGGGGGTGCTTGCTTTTTGGCTGATGGGGATGTAACAGTAACATCGACCCCACGAGGCGAGATAGCGGGCCCCTCAGTGGACTCGGTGGGGGTGGAAGGAGTGTCAAAAACAATTTGAGGAGGATTCAGGGTCTCCTTGTCCTCCTCCCACTTGATGAGCCGACTCATCGCCTTGGCATACATGACTTCCTCTGCAGAAGCCAAGTAGAAAAAGCATCAGTCGGAACCAATGTGCATGGAAAAAAGAGACGGACATACCAAGGGTGGGGCTGATCTGCGTTACTTTAGGGCTAAGGCCCGCTCGGTACATAAGCTCTTCGCTCTACACTAGCCCCGGGCCACTGAACTCCATGCCCGTAAGTACCTCTCTAGCATGATGATACGCGGGGCTGTGAAGAAAGACCTCTAAGAGGGGCAGAGTCGGCAAATATGCTATCCAACACAAAGGGCTGAAGGGCAGTGACGATATGCGAACTAAAGAAGAATTTCTCCTTCCACCCTTTGTGCGAAGAAGGAAATCCTCCCAGAAACTTATGGCCCGGATGGGCCGCGAAGCTGAAAACTCCTCTCGATCCTATTGGGAGTAAGAAGGAATGGAAAAGATGGGGAGTCAAAGGGAGACCGAAAAGCTTGAAGATAATATATGCCCCCCCCCATCTGAGCGAAGGCATTAGGAGTCATCTGATGCAGTGGAATGTTAAAATAAGAAGCCGTGTTTGTGAAGAAGGGGGGGATAGGAAAATGAAGCCCTAGCTCCATCTGTCCTAAGAAGAAGGTCAGCATGCCTGCTGGGGGCTCCATGGGTTTCTGGTCCACGTTAGGGATGACCATTACCATCTCGGCCGGGACCCCATAAGCCTCGATGGCTGCTTGCAGGGCCTCTGGCCTCACTCTCGAAGAGGCGGATTCGTACCATTCCGCTCGATAACCCTCCATGACCCCTAGACAGAAAGGGAGAAGAAGATGAAGTACTCATACGCAGAAGAAGTTCTACCGGATAGAACGCCGAAGTGCACCCAGTCACCGAACCATAAATGGAGGCCGGTGTCTGCTTTCTCCCCCCTTATATCTCGACAGGCATCCTCTTAGGGCACAATGGGGAGAGGACACGTGGAAAGCCAGGAACCGCTTCACCCAGACAGCCGATCATCGCGAGCTAGCTGTACCCATACACGACCAAGGGGACCGGGGAGGATAGCCGTTATAACACGTGTTAGTAATATGAGAGAAGTGTCCTAAGGCAATTGCCTTATGATTGTAAACATTTATTCTAATAAATGATAATTCACTATTTGAGTATACATGTTTATGTATTTGATTGAGATCTTAAACTCATCTACTGAATATCCGCAATACAATTCACAGCATAAGAGAATTTATGATGGGATCACAACTAGTGATTATCTCTAAATGTGCAATTGTGAAGTATTGAAATTATCCCTAGTCGATGAATTGATAAAAACGGACACTGTCAATTCTGTTGAGACTAGCATGGGTTATTCTCTAATCAGCTGATTCTCACTGGCTGGTGACATTGGGATGTCCGGAGATAAACATGGATGCTAGTTAAGGGTACTAGTTCATTGGAGTGACTAGCTGTAAGACTTCATATGGGAATCTACATGTAGATATGTCAATGAAGTTCTTACTGTAGCTTAAGTGCGATGTTCCTTTGACTTGCGGTGTTCAAGTCATCTTGGTCATGGAGACTTATACTTTAACATCTTAAGCAAGCATCTCCAAGGAGGTGTGGACCCAGGATGATTGGGTATAAGCCGAAGTGCCCGAAGATGTTTGAACAGCCTACAAAGGATTCACCACTCCTTGCGAGGAGATGTATACCCAGGCCTATCGTCGGATTGTTACTCAAAACCTCTGGCCAGAGTATATCATGTTTAGAGTGCGAGTCTCTTAAATACATGAGAGTAATTAGAAATCCAAAGGACGAGAAAGACACTACTTGGGCTAGGTGTGACGTAGTCAGTCTAGTGGGGACTGACACAAACAGACCATGTCCTGAACCAAGTGGGTATAAGGTGGTGAAGGGAATGGGGCACGATTCATTAGAGCTGCTGAAGGGTTTCAGAATTACTTCTGAGGTCAACCGTTGATCTTTCGATTAATTGGGGGTCATGATGTACTACTAGGTGCCACTCATGATCGTTCTATAATTAGTAGATTATAGACGGCCAACATAAATCGAAAGCCTATTTAGTCACACGCACTACGAGTAATCCGAGGGATTTAAAACGAGTTGAAAATTAGATTTTCCAATCAAGAGAAATAAGTCGAATCTGAGTTAATCAGAGGCGCAACGGAAGCTAAAATTGGCTAAGTCTTTTGAAGGCTTATTGGGCGAATTAAATGAGTTTAATTCGCGATGGAAACGGCTTGGTTTGGCCGGCCAAAGAGGGTGTCCACCCTCTTGGTTTGGCCGGCCATTAAAAAGGGGATAAACCAATTTAATTGGTTTAATTAATAAAATAAATCTAGCGCGATTTGTTTTATAAATTATGGATAAATAAATTTTTGTATAAAGAAATTTATATAAATAAATTTATAGAAATTTGTTCTTTTATGGAAATTAAAATGATCCATGGAATGGTTTATTTTAATTGTATAAAATCAATTATGAATTGATTTTTCCATAATAAGAAAGTTTATAAATTTCTTGTAAAATTTATTCCATAATAAAAGGAGAGATATATTTGTTTTATTATAAAGTTAGTTATAATAAAACTTGGTTTAAACGGAATAATTCATAAGAGAATTTATAGGATAAATTTGTTATGAAAATTCCGTTAAGAGAATTTGTTTTATTATAAAGTTAGTTATAATAAAACTAGGCATAACGGAATAAGTCATAAGAAATTTTATAAGATAAATTTCTTATGATAACTAATTCCGTTAATTCCGTTATAAGAGAGACTTGGCAAGGGAGAGACCATTATAAAAAGGAACCAAAGGCAAGCCTTGGATTCCCAATCGATAGAGCTATCAAGAGATTTATTTCTCTCCCTCTTTCTCTTATTCTCTCTTCTCTCTTCCCCCTTAGGGCCGGCGCCCCTTAGGGCATCTTAGGGCCGGCGCCCCTTTGCAAACCCTAGGGCCGGCACTCCATCTTCTCCAAGTGGTTGCCGTGAGCCAACAACACCAAGGAGAAGCCAACCAAGAAGAAGAAGAAGCGGATCGGATCTCCCTCCTTCCCGGAATTTAGATTCCGTTTCCTTTTGGTTAGTTTCCTATCTTTTCTCTTGTTCTTCTAGTTGTGCCTTCCGAGAATCTAGTAGTTCTCGTCGGCACAAAACTCGTGACTTTGCGAAGTCATCCCGAAGAGAACTCGGCGTGGACGCGAATAGAGGCGGAGCTTCCAAGGGACGCTACGGTTGGATCTCGTCCCTTACTTCGAGTTACGAGAGGTATAATGTAAATTAGTTTACTTTTCCGCAAAGTTTTAATTTATGATTATGTCCACACACCATAAGGTTGCATGCTAGATACGTGGTTAAAATAATTTAGGAAATTATTTTATGCTAATTCTTCCGCTGCAGGTAAAAATTTAAAATTTTACGAACCCGTATCCTTGTCGACATGCACCCGATCCCAACAACACGTGGCATTACCGAACTTGCATGAAACATCCTACTACCATCCGGAAAGGAGATCATGCGCCTTTAACCTCGGAGAAAGAAGCATCATTATAAACCTTCGGGAAGCGGAAAAGCCTTTTTGGGGAAAGCACTAAAAGGGGGATTCCTGTGAACTCTGGATGAGAGAGATACGATCCAGAAAGGTTTCTCCGCCTAAAGTAAAAACTTAGACGAATGCAGCTTCTTCATCCCGGCACTAGTCCGATCAGTCAGTCACACCTCCTTCGATCAGACTTGAAGGGAAAGACTTGTGATGGGGCAAGATAGCCCGTGCCTGACACGGGGGATGAAGAAGCCAGGGACATGACTTAACCTCTCCCCTCAGGCCTCGGGGCCCTCCCGTTCGGGGGCACGCTCGGGAAGATAAGGCCCCGAGAGTACATCAGGAGATATTGCACCCAAGGACCCCCGGGCTCACCCCGGGAGGCAGAGTCCTCGCAACAGCTGACCTCGGGAGCCCCGAGTGTCCCACCTAGATAGAAAAGGATAACGACGCGGACTGTTTCAAAGGATACCCCTTTCACACTGAAAGCACGGGGTGCGGCCTGTATATCGGAAACGTGGTGTCGCTAAAGGGGGCACGACTAGTCAGTCGACACTAGTATAAAAGGTAGTTCAACCCCTCCGGTAAGGGGGTTACGATCTCTCGTCTTTGCCTACTATCTTTCTTTCTCACTACCAATCGGACAACCTACTAACTTGAGCGTCGGAGTGGACTCCGCCGGACCCCTGCCCCTGTGTCCCCCTAACGCTTGTGTTACTTTCGCAGGACCCCCCAAGTTCCTCATCGACGTAATTATCCCCGCCGGGGCTGAGTGTCAGCGACTGGCCATCGGCGACGACTCCTTCCGAAACACAGTACTATATGTTGGATCGAGAAAAACGATAAAGGGGGTGAATATCGTTAAAATCTTTTCCGGATTAAGGAAAGAGAAAACACAGCGGAAAACACAACAATCACACAAAGAACACAAGTCTTTTACTTGGTTCGGAGTCGCGGTCGCTCCTACTCTAAGGCCCACGGTCCTTGACCATTTACTGCGGGCAATTCTATAATCGCACAAAGGTTTACAGATTTTAATATAAGAATATTGCGATAAATAAAGGAATTACACTTTTCGTTACCGACGCCCTGATGTGGATCGTACTTCGGAGCAGAGGGTCGTCATCAGCGCTGGAATGTCGAGATCGGAGTTTCCCGGAGCAGAGCGCTTAAACGAAAAGCTTAGAGGCGTTAGAAAGTTGTGTTCTTGAAGCCTCGGGGTCGAGCCCCATTTATATTTCTCCTGGGGGTGCCTGATTCGCCGGGGGCGTTTGACACGTGCCTTCAGATCGGAGAAACTTCATCCGCAGCTCGGTCAGCGCTTATCGCCTTCGAATCGGCCTCTGGAGCTGACTGGGGCGCCCGGGACCTCCTGGGCGCCCAGCTTGACTTAGTCCACTGGCTTCATGGCTGATTTTGCTTCGACTACCTCTTTGGTTTTGACCTTGGGCGCCCGGGACCTCCCGGGCGCCTAGCCCAGTATGGTTTCGAAGCGATTCTTGCTTCTTTGCTTGTTTGTCTTTGACCTTGGGCGCCCGAGACCTCCCGGGCGCCTAGCCCAGCTGCCTGCCCCTCTCCTTTAGGGCGTTCTGAGCTACAGAAACACACTCCTTCGGTCCCTGCATCCAAGGTTAGTTCCAAAACAACCAAAGAAAGAATATTAGTCAATATTCACAGTCGTAGCTGTCTTGGTTCTGACTTCGGGTCTCCCAAATGGAACCCTAGGTCGAACCGACGTCTACTGTTCCCTCGTCGGGGAACGCTTCCTCAACTACTCCTCTCAGGAGAGTTTACCTTTTGCTAATCGGCTCCTCCGGTTGGACTTTTGCCCGATCCACCTGACCCGGTCTTTGTGCGCAGTCCTCGACCAGGACTTCGTGCCCACCTTCTAAGCAGGTCTTCGGTGCCCAGCCCCTTGCCAGGACTTCGTGCCCAGTCCTCGACCAGGACTTCGTGCCCACCTTCCGAGCAGGTCTTCGGTGCCCAGCCCCTTGACCAGGTCTTCTTTGCCCAACCCTTTGTTAGGACTTCTTGCCCAATGTACCTAAGACTTCTTCCTACACACTTAGTAAACACATTAGACAATAATAACATCTTAACTCTTGAACCCTTTGCCATTATCAAAACCCAGGTTTGACTTAGGTGCTGCCTGCACCAACAATCTCTCCCTTTTTAATTTATGGCAACCCAGTTCAAAAAGTTAAGTTAATCATATAGATAAGTAGGTAAAGTACCAAAATTTATTTCCTCCCCTTGGAAGAAATCTCCCCCTGAGTTTTTCAAAAGTTCGTAGGGTTTTTGAAAAAATTTCTAAGTCTAAAAGTGAAAAGTTTTTCAGGTTTTCAATACTTAGAAAATTTTCAAAAAAAGTTTTTTAAGTTAGAAAACATTTTCTAAAAATTATTTTGAGTTGGGTACTTGGAAAATTTTCAGAAGAATTTTGAACTTTGCACTTAGAAAAATTTTCACCAACCATTTAGAGTAAGTACTTAGAATAATTTTTAAAAGCAAGTAATTTTGAAAATAATTTCCAAAATACTTAGTTTTTACACTTTAGAAAATTTTCTAAACTTATTCTGAAGTTTTAACACTTAGAAATATTTTTCAAGCAGTTTAAATACTTAAAATATTTTTCAAGCACAAATTTGAATTTATAACTTAGAAAAAATTTTCAGAAAATTTTCAAAATAAGTACTTAGAAAATTAACTTTCAAAAGGAACTTAAGTACTTAACGAACTTTACTTTTTGAAAAAAAGATAACAGTTTTTGGAAATTTAATTTTGAAGAAAAAAAAATTAAATTTTGAAACCTTCTTTTCTCTCTTTTCCAATCTCTCCCCCTTTGTCATATATCAAAAAATATAGCAAAAAACATGAGTAATCAAAGTAAAATGTTGTACTGAACCAATTCTAAATTTAAACTGGACCAAATTAATTTGAATTTCTGCTTTCGGGTCCTGTCTAACCCAATTAGCTACTTATTAACTGTTATAAACAGTTGCTTTCGCTAGGGTTAGTTAAGTTAAGTGATCTGTTCAAGTTAGATTTTTCTAAGCTTGACACTTAACTTGATTACTATTTAATTGGTATTTAGTGCCCCAATTACTGCAGATGCACTAACTTAAAGCATTTTGAATCAAGGCAAAGACCTAAGCATCTCAACCCATTCTAGGTTATTAATCAAAAGTACCCTAAGGTGCTTGTGAGATGCTGGCTTCTAGATCTATAGGTGCATGCAATTCTAGGGTTAGGGCCTAGGCTAAGTCCATTTTGTGAAAAAGCCCTAGTTTTGAAGGGGATAATTTTATTTTAAAAAACTAAGTCGTAAAAATCATTTTAAATAAAATGGTTTTTCAAGTTAAGTAAGAACTGATTTTGCAAAAAATAAAACAGTTTTAAGAAATTGTAATTAGAGCAGTCCTATTCTACCAAGCATAACCCTAACTTAGTAACTGATAAAAAGCGGTTAATTCATCAAGTAAACAACTAGCAACTAGATATGATAAGTGCATAAAAGTCAACTGGTCAAAGTGAGGACCAGCACAGTCAAACATCAGTCAATAGTACAATAAAGCAGCTGAAGTCATCTGGAGTCTAAGAGGAGGGGACCGGAGGGAAGAATGGACCGGGCTGCCAATTTTGGAACCAAGACATCATCTCATCATGTCGGGCCTGATTTGCCTCATGTTCGGCTCGGAGAGCATCCATGTACTCAGTGTGGTGTGCATCTCTCATCTGGCAGTCGGCTAGAATAGCTTCCATGTGCTCGTTATGGTAGGCTCGGTTTACATCGTGCTCTGCCCAAATCGCGTCGATTATCTCGATGTCGTGGGCTTCCTCTTCCTCTCAGAGGCTATGAATCTCTGTCTGAAGTAGTGTCACTCTCTCGTTGAGCGTCGGCTGTGGGGGCTCGTCCATCTGCTCTCGAATCTCGGTAGCGAGATCTGCGACATCGACCTCTACCTCCTCATCGGAATCAATCTGGACTCCGGCTCTTTGACGTCTCCATGATAAAACCCCGGTACCTGAGACATATATGCCCGCTAGGGAAAAGTTTCTATACCCAATCTCGTCAAATTCAGTCATCAAGGTCATCTCTCCATCGGTAATATCGCGATCGTGATGATGAAGAAGAGAGGTGATGATGTGGCAATAAGGGGTGCGTACCCGACCCTGAGTAGTAACACTGGATGCATGTAGAATGGTGTGGAATATGTGAAGTTCAATATCTATGTCTAAGTGATGGATCAAAGCATACAGCAGGAAGGTATGGAATGGTCGCATGGTCGCGACGTCCCTAGTGGTCAAGGGTAGGATGCAACGGACTAAAACTCTATAAAAAGCGTAGTCTTGGACCTGGAGATCTACTGATTGAAACTGACTAACCAAAGGGTCTCAGGCATTTCTATAGAAATATGAATAAAGGGCGTCCAGATCAAATGGGAGTAAGGAGGAGCAAAGGGAGGATCTCTAGGAGGGTAACAGCAGAAAGTGGACTGGGAAGATCACAGTCCAAGGAATCTGTTAAACAACAAGGGCGTGATAGTCAAGGGCATTCCTTGTACAGTGGTGATATAGCTAAGATCATCTTGTCTTACTAGGTTGTTGTAAAATTCTACACATAGGGTCGTATTCACAGGATGAGTGCAGAAAACAAGTCGATCAAGTTGATAGAAATTGATGACGTCCATAGCTACTGGACAGGATTGAGTGAAAAACTGCCTATTTAAGAAGCTTGTCTTGATAGGTTTATAGGTCGTTCTAGCGAACTTATTGAAAAGTTCTATAGTTGGAAACTTAGGGTCAGGGCTAGGCTCGGTCCCGAGGTTGGGTTGAATAGTACGGCGTTTTCTAAAAGTCATAACAAGGAACATGCATTTAGCGAAATAACTAAAAAGAATTAATTATAAATGCATGAAAAATTGATACCGGGTAGCCATCCGGGGAGGCATGGTTGAAGTGGAGCATTCGAGGGCACGAGAGGGTCGTTCGGGCACCTTGGGAGGAGAAGAGTTAGAGAAGAGAGTTTGTTTTGGGGTGGCAAATGAAGGGGGTTTCGGTGGCTTTATATATGGGTTGGTCGGGCGCCCGGGAGGAATCGGGCGCCTGAAGTCAGGCGTAAACTGCCAAATGCAGCTTTCTCGGTTTTGACACTGTCCTTGTGGGCGCCCGTGAGGACCCGGGCGCCTGCACTCAGCTGCCATGCGTGGCAGCTTTTGCTGCCTCGAATTGACATAAAGATCTAGGTGCCCGATAGGTCTTGGGCGCCTAACATAGCTAGGTATTGACAGCTTTTGCTGTCTTGGTCGAAGAGAAGGTGAGGGGGAGCGCCCGAGGGGTCACGGGCGCCCGAGATGGCCATTGTTTGACTATTGACTAGTTTGACTGTTTGACCAGGTTTGACTATTTTGACTTGGTTCAACTCTAAAATCAATGTTTTTATTTGACAACATTACAGAAATCAGATTTTGAATTATCTTAAGTCCTAACTATCTCATCCGGTATATAGTTATCAATCACGTTAACTTATGGGTTTTTGTGAGACAGTTTTTAATAGAAGTAAATATTTTATTTTAAAAAACTATGATTAGTTTTGAAAAATTAACTTAATTTTGAAAAACCAATTAATTAAAAAATTATTTTTGAAAACAATGGTTGAATCTAAGATTAATTGAAATCTGTGTTAGATTCAAATCTGACAATAGTAAAGTGAATTTGGTTTTCAATAATCGGCTTCCAGGTCTTGGCGAGGCACTAGGCCTTCTTTGGCCGTAGCCTTATTGGATCATCAACCCTTTCCTTGACAAAGCCTTTTATTGAAAATCCATTTTCAAGTTACTCCTTGAAAGATTTTGGTCTAACTAGTTTGGGTCTTGAATCGGTAGCTTCGGCTAGTTTCGCCAAAATGGCTTCCCTAACATACTATCATCTCACCTCCACCCAATATTATGTTATTCAAATTTCAGTTAATCGGAATAGTCCTTAATCTAACCAGTCCTAGGTCTAAGCATGGTAAATTGCAGAAAATAAATAAACAAGCAATCATGCAATTTTACAATAATAAAAAGAGTTTATTTAACTATAAAAATGGTTTTTAAGTTGGCTCCCCCTGGACTAAAGCCACGGTAATGATTAGGCAAGATATGAATCTTGTCCTTGGGGATCCAATACTGGTTTGGTCCAGCTTGGTTGTTCAGGCAAAGTTTGGGTACCCATGCCTGAACTTTGGGTCTAGACTGATTCAGTACAGCATAATATGACCTTTGTCTAGCCTTGGTTCGATACCCTAACCCGGATCGATTTAGAACGGACTTCTGTTTTCCATGGATCATATCAAGACCCTTGGAACCCGAAGTGAATCGTTCCAAAGCTGCTCTAAGGTCCTTGACTTGAGTTTTCAAGGAGGAGTTTTCTTTCTCAAGTTTTTCAACTTGAGTAGATGTTCCTTCTTGAACTTTCTCAGTTAAGGATCTAGAGTCAGCGCTCTCTTTCAGGAGTTTTACTTCCTGTCGGAGAGACTCGACTCGAATTTTGGCTTTCGCCAAGTTACTAGATAGGTATGAAATTAATTCAGCTAATTCGCCTTTTGAATAACCACTTACAGTTATTTTGTTGTCTTCCGAAATGGTGAGCTTTCCGTCGTCCGGTTCCGATTCTGATCCGGTGTCGATTTCTTCCGAAGCAGTCAGGGCGAGCAGGTTCGATTGTGGGGCCTCTTCTTCTTCTTCGGATGAAGACTCGTCCCACATTGCTTGAAGGGCCTTCTTCCTTCTTGTCTTCTTGGCTTCTTTCAGATTAGGGCACTCCGATTTGAAGTGTCCCTTCTTGTTGCATTCGAAGCAGGTCACACTTGATTTGTTCTTAGATGGTTCAGCTGGATCCTCCTTCTTTCGGCTGGCTTTTCTTCTGTTGGTCTGATTCTTCAATTCTTTATAATAGTCCTGGGCTAGCCGAACAAGCTTGGGTCGATCCCCTTCGCTGTCTTCTGAGTCTGAGTCCGAGTCAGGCTCGGATGCAGGTTGAGGCTTCTTCTTGACCACCTTTCCTGTTTTGCCTACAACAAAAGCAATGCCTTTCTTGGCTAAGGTGCAGTTAGTCTGCTCATGTAATTCATGTTCAGAAAATAACACGTCTAATTTAATTTTGGAAAGATCCCTTGAAACTTTGTACGCATCGACCATAGATGCCCACAAAGTATTTCTCGGGAAGGCGTTAAGGGTATACCTGATCAGGTCACGATTTTCTACCTTGTGACTGATTGTATGTAGACCGTTCATCAACTCCTGGATTCTGGCGTGGAGCTGGGCTGCTGATTCGCCGTCGTTCATTTTGATGGTGTACAGTTTATTTAGCAGTAGGTTCCTCTTACTGATTCGGGTGTCGGAGGTACCTTCGTGCAATTCAATTAACTTACCCCAGAGTTCCTTTGCACTGTAGAATGGTCCCACCCGATTCAACTCTTCTTTGGTTAAACCGCATTGGAGTATCTGGGTCGCTTTAGCATCAGCCTCGATTTTCTTTTTCAGCGAGGCGTCCCATTCGGTGTAAAGTTGTGCCACTCCTTCAGCATTTTTCGAGATTTCCAGACCAGATTGGATTATGATCCACATGTCCAACTGAGTTTTCAGGTGAACTTCCATCCGACTCTTCCAGTAGGACAAGTCCTCCCCACTGAAGAGTGGTGGTCTGTCTGTACTGAAACCCTCTTGAATGACCATTTAGAAATCACTGAGATAACAAAAAAAACAAAAACTGTCCCAAGACCTGGTCTTGGATTAGTAGTGCGGGATTAAAATAGTTAAAACGAAACGATCGAGTGGTGTTGCACTAGCCTCGATTAACGATAAAAAATCAATCGAAAAAGAAAAAAAACTTCGTAAAAATTAGAAAAACTCCCAAATTGGTGGTTGCACCAAATTTGAGCTATCCCGCTCTGATACCACTTGTTGGATCGAGAAAAACGATAGAGGGGGGGTGAATATCGTTAAAATCTTTTTCAGATTAAGGAAAGAGAAAACGCAGCGGAAAACACAACAATCACACAAAGAACACAAGTCTTTTAGTTGGTTCGGAGTCGCGGTCGGCTCCTACTCCAAGTGTTGGTGCAGTTTGCACTAACGGTCAAACTCGGGTTTTGATGTATGACAAAGTGGTTAAAGTTAGGGTTGTGTGTGTTTAACCTCTTTACCAAGTGTGCAGGGTTAAAAGACTTAGGACCAGACACCAGGCCGAAGTCCAGGGTGGTTGAGCTCTGGCGGAAAGTCCAGTTGGGTTGACAACTGGTCGAAGACCAAGTTGGTTGAGACTTGGCGGAAAGTCCAGGATGGTTGAGTTCTGGCAGGAAGTCCTGGTGGGTCAAGAAGTCAAGTAAAGCTGCACAAAGGGTAAGTGAGATAAGTCACTGGAGGAGCGAACCAGTGAGGACGCGTTCCCCGTCGAGGGAACAGTAAGCGTCGGTTCGACCTAGGACTCCATTTTGGAGACTAAGGTCAGAACCAAGACAGCTAAGGCTGTATAAATAAATAAATATATTATGTCATTGTGTTTTGGATTAACCTTGGATGCAGGACCAAAGGATCGTGTGTCTGCAGCTCAGAGTGCCTCAAAGGAGTGAGGCAACTGCTGACCAGGGCGCCCGGAGTGTCCCGGGCGCCCCCAAGGTACATACAAAACACATCAATGAAGAAAGGTTCGAAAAGCCACTGGGCGGGGCGCCCCCTGCCTCCCGGGCGCCCCCAGGCGCGTACCTCGAACCAGAAGCCATCGAAGCCAGAAGATAGAACTTGACCCGGTCAAATCCGGGCGCCCCGAGTCCTCCGGGCGCCCCGGTCAAAGCGGATCCAGAAGGATCAAATGCGACCGAGCCTTTGACGGATCGAAGGCCACGTGGGGGGGCGCCCCCGACGTCCCGGGCGCCCCCAGGCCCTATATAAAGGCCCCTCGACCAAGGCTTCTTCACAACACTTCTTCCAACGCCTCAAAGTTCTTCTACGCTCGCGCATTGCTCCGGAAACGCCTCACTTCGAGCCGACGACGTCCTGCTGTCCCGAAAGAGTCGACCTACTCCGGACGTCGGTAAAACGAAGAACTTAACTTTTTAATACATATTCTTATTGCAACTAATTACTTGAAAGTGTGGGGTTGTCACACTTTCAATTCGTTTGTACTCGCCTACTCTATCGGGGTTGACCGATAGAGAGTTTTAGTGGATTGCCCAACGGAAAGGTCCGAGGGACCTAGGCCTTCGAGTAGGAGTCGCCGAAGGCTCCGAACGAAGTAAAACTCGTTCGTGTTTGTGTGTTCGTTTTTTTTTATAATTGTTTCTTTCCGCTGTGCACGCTTTTTAAAGCGCTCTGATTTTAATTTTTTAAAAATTCACGTGATTCACCCCCCCCCCTCTCACGTGCATCGATCCTACAAGTGGTATCAGAGCCTGGTACGCTCTATATCGGTGCAACCACCGTAAGAGCCGGGGGAAATCCAGTTTTTATCGTTGTCTGTGATTTTTTTTGCTCACAGTCTAAATCTGATATTATTATCAATATTTATATATTAGTTTTTTTTATCGATCGATTTTACACGAATTTGGTGCAACACCATTCGAGTTGGTCATTTTATTTTTATATATTTATCTCTGCCGGCACTACTAATCCAAGACCTAGTCTTGGGACTTTGTTTGGTCTATTTTTTGTGTGCAAGATTTCTAAATGGCGCAAAATAAGATGCAAGGGCGAAATGTCAATGAGCCCCCACACTACTATCCAGAAGATTTCGACTATTGGAAGCGATCAATGGAGATCTTCTTGGGCAGTCAAGACTTCGACTACGTGCTAGCCCTGAGATACCAATCTCAAAATGATGAACTGAACAAGCAGGTAAATAAATTAATTTGTACAGTTTTGCCTAACAAAATTTCCTGCTGACTGGAAAAGTATAACAACGCATATGACCTATGGACTCGGCTGAATGAATTGCACGAGAATTTGAAGGAGCTGGATGAGCCTAAGCTTAAAGCTGAAGATGAGTCTACTAAATCAATCGCAGAACCAAATTTAAAGATGGAAGATCAAGTCCAATTTGCAACTAAAGTCGAGCCTGAACCAACGGTAAAGCCTACTAAATTAGGGGATGCAATTGAGGTAAATTACAAGAATACCCCTAGTATTATTAATACAAATGTGTTGCATGATTCTGAGCAAATCTCTGAAATATCTGACTGTGTAGAAGGTTCTTGTAATAAATTAGATATCTCTATAAATCCTCCCGAAATGCATATTTTGTTAAAAACTTCCTGCAATATTTTAGACTTTTCAGACCAGAACAAACTCAACTCTGACTTGGTTAAACAAAATATTGACCAAGTTAATTCAGATTGTGAAAATCTAACCCTCGATAAAATCAATGTTTATCTCAATAAAGTTTTTAACTCAGTTAATAGTTCAATTGTAATCGAAAATTCAAAAACCATTAAACTTGAAAATAAACCCAAGTTAATTAACAATTCTTCAAAACTGAAAATTACAAACTTGGGTAATTCGAAATTAAAACCCAACAATAATTTAAGCATTACAAAAATTCCTAATAAAGACAAATTAAAAAATTTAACTAATTCAAAATTAAAAGAAAATTTAAGAGTCCACTTTAACAGCCCAAAGCACTCAACCTATAATCCAGGGGGAGGCATCAAACTAGTTGGCACCTCAAAATCAGCCTTTGCCCAGGTGGGCACTTAGGACTAGTCTTAAAAGTTAATCTGACTCTTGACCTACTTAATATCAGGGTGGGTCGAGATAACGGTACGCTAGACAGACTCTCGGGGAGAACTAGCCGAAACTATCTCGACACATCCTAGACTAGTTAGACCAGGGTGTCTCAACAAGTAGGGTTAAAGTACAACTTCCTTAAGCAGCTTTGTCTAGAAAGAGGTTGTTGCTCCAATAAGGCTTCGGCCAAAAAAGGCCCCTATGCCTCGCCTCCCGCCTGGAAGCTAATTATCGAAGTATACGTTTAAACTACTTTTTGTCAAACCCGAATCTAACAAAAGGTCAGATTAACTTCTTTTATGAATCAAACTCAAACTCATCTCACATAAATTATAGGATCCCTTTGTTTGATAACTTAGATCAAGTGAGATGAATAAGGATAATAAGTTCAAATCATTGATTGATAATTTAAAACTCAAACTTGAATTTAAAATCTTACCTTTTAAATCCAAAATTCAAATTAACGACTTCAAAATTCAAAATTCAAATTAACTAAATTAAATTTCAAAATTCAAATTAACTAAATTAAATTTCAAAATTCAAATTAACAAATTCAAAATTCAAATTAACGAATTCAAAATTCAAAATTCAAATTAACAAAATTAAATTTCAAAATTCAAATTAATTCAAATTCAAAAATTAAAATTCAAATTCAAAAATTAAAATTCAAATTCAAAAATAAGATTCAAATTCAAAAATTAAAATTCAAATTCAAAAAATTAAAATTAAAAATCAAATTCAAGCTCATCTCACACAAACTATAGGATCCCTTTGATTGACAATATTAGACTGAGTGAGATGATTAGAGACAATAAAATTTGAAACTTGGGTATTTTAACCTAACCGTTACTTAATTAAATTTTAACCGATAAAATTTTACTTTCTTTTCACCAAATTAAATATTAATTAAAATTTTAATCGTATCTATAAATTTGAATCTTATTTAAATGTTAAAATTAAACTTTAAAATTCTTAATTAAATCATATTTTAACTTAATCTAAATCTTAATTTTTCACCTAATTAAATCCTTAATTAAAAATTCATCTAATTAAATTTCAACATAAATTAAAAATTAACCTTAATTAAATTCTACTTTAACTTTAACTAAAATTTGCATAATCAAACTTTACTTAAATTAACTTTAATTAAATTAAAATTTAACGTTAATTAAATTTTATATAATTAAAAATCTAACTCTTTACATAATCAAATTTTAATCATTAATTAATTAAACTTGAATCCTTAATAAACTTTAATCCTTAATCAACTTTAATCCTTAATTAATTAGAATTTCAATCTTTATTCAGACTCCAATGAATTAACCTTGAATCTTTAATTAAATCTTAACTAACTTTAATTTATTTAAAATTCGACCAAATTAAATTTTAACCCCTAAAATTTTACCTAATTGAACTTCAACCCTTTATTAAAACTTCATTTAAATACCTCTAACTTTAATCCCCAAATAACTAAAGCTTGTAATTAAAATTTTACCTTAATCTTAATTGAAATTCTTAATAATTTTAACCTTAATCTTAATTAAAATTCTTAATTAATTAAACCTTAACCTTAAGTTTAATTAAAAATCTTAATTATTTAAACTTTAAATATTACTTCAATTAAAATCATAATTAAATTTTAAAACTTTAACTTAATTTTTAATGTTTAATTAAAATTTATCAACCCAACCAACCTTAACCAACTTAACTAAAAACTTTAATTAAACCAAACTTAAATATAATTAACCTAATTAAACTTTAATTAAACCAAACTTAAATCTAATGAATACAAACCTAATTAAACCAAACCTAAAAGCAAACCCACACTAAAGGCTTAATTAAGCCTACACCTAATCCTTAATTAAACCAACTTAACAAAAAAAAAAAAACTCTTTTGTTTCCTTTTCTCTTTCTGCTTGTTCTTTTACGAACTTACCCCTAAGGACTTATGGAGAATATCGAGTTGAGGGGGAGGGAAAATATTTCTATACATCTTTTTGGCAAATTCCTTATAACAAATTTGAAAATAACTGTTTTAAAAATACTTTTTTTTAAAGTCTTTTTTATTCTTTCAATTATATTCTTTTCAAAACTTATTTTCAATTTTTTTGTGCTTTCAAAGATATTCTTATTATCATTTGAAAATAATAATAATAACTTTATTACTATATCAAATTTTGTTTCAAAATATTAAACAATCCTCTTGAAAATCTCTCTTCAAATACTTTTAAACTATTTTATTAAAATATGTGATTAAAAATAAAAATGCCCTATATCTAAACCTATTTTAAGAGATGCCATACATGTCTTATTTTTACTGTTTTGTTTGAAAAATATTAGGATTATGCTTATAAATAGTTCCTTGCAATTCCTATGTAGCATTGAAAAATCCGTATTTTTGGGTCTTGCAAATCTCCTTTTTCAAATTTTACTAATTTTCTTTGATAAACTATTTTCAAATTAACTTTAAAATAAAAACACTTATGTTTTTTGAAAATCCACTATTAGCTTGTTCTTATACTAGAAAGTATCAAAATATTTTGATTGATTTACTTCCAAAAATGATTCTTTTGAAATATTTTTATTTGTAGTTTGGATATCCCTAGGACATAATAGAATGTTTACCTTGAAATTGACAAGGAATTCTAAGGGCTTGTCAAGTTAAGGGGGAGTTCAAACTAACTTGGAAAATTAATTTTAAGAATAGTTTGATTAAGTCTATGATATTACTTTTAAAGTATAACTATTTTCAAAAGAATCTAAGGCATATTCTTGAAAAATTAGTTTTAAAAATTGAATAATGGTCTTGAAACTTTTAAAGCTTATTCTTAGAATATCTTTCTTCTTCTAAGTTAAAGCTCAGTAGCAAAGTTTCTTTTGGCTTTGAAAAATATGTATTATTTGGGAAATTTTTATATATTTTCTTTTAAAAAGATTGTCAAGCTTAACTTTGAAAATATTTCTAATTCATTTGAAAAATAATGTTGTTGAAAACTATTTGTTAGTTTTGAAAGCTAAGTTAATTGATTTAGGGGGAGTTCCTTTTTTCACTTAGGCTATTTATCTTACTTAATCTATTTTGCCTAGGTCTAGTTTTCCCTATCACTTAGCTTTGGATGCTACTCTCCGTAACTTAATTATGCTTATATTTTTTTTGATGAATGAAAAAAGGGGAGAGTAGGGTAAAAGGGTTAGAAAATTGCAAACAGCATGCTTATTTCACATTTATTTATCTCTGCCTTCTTGTGTGCTGCAACTTTCATACCTATGCTTGTGTTATATTGTTTGCATAATTATGCAAGTTCATATCTGCTGTTTTTTCTAACTTTAACCTGAGTTGTCAATACATCAAAAAGGGGGAGATTGTTGGTGCAGTTTGCACTAACGGTCAAACTCGGGTTTTGATGTATGACAAAGTGGTTAAAGTTAGGGTTGTGTGTGTTTAACCTCTTTACCAAGTGTGCAGGGTTGAAAGACTTAGGACCAGACACCAGGCCGAAGTCCAGGGTGGTTGAGCTCTGGCGGAAAGTCCAGTTGGGTTGACAACTGGTCGAAGACCAAGTTGGTTGAGACTTGGCGGAAAGTCCAGGATGGTTGAGTTTTGGCAGGAAGTCCTGGTGGGTCAAGAAGTCAAGTAAAGCTGCACAAAGGGTAAGTGAGGTAAGTCACTGGAGGAGCGAACCAGTGAGACGCGTTCCCCGTCGAGGGAACAGTAAGCGTCGGTTCGACCTAGGACTCCATTTTGGAGACTAAAGTCAGAACCAAGACAGCTAAGGCTGTATAAATAAATAAATATATTATGTCATTGTGTTTTGGACTAACCCTGGATGCAGGACCAAAGGATCATGTGTCTGCAGCTCAGAGTGCCTCAAAGGAGTGAGGCAACTGCTGACCAGGGCGCCCGGAGTGTCCCGGGCGCCCCCAAGGTACATACAAAACACATCAATGAAGAAAGGTTCGAAAAGCCACTGGGCGGGGCGCCCCCTGCCTCCCGGGCGCCCCCAGGCGCGTACCTCGAACCAAAAGCCGTCGAAGCCAGAAGATAGAACTTGACCCGGTCAAATCCGGGCGCCCCGAGTCCTCCGGGCGCCCCGGTCAAAGCGGATCCAGAAGGATCAAATGCGACCGAGCCTTTGACGAATCGAAGGCCACGTGGGGGGGGCGCTCCCGACGTCCCGGGCGCCCCCAGGCCCTATATAAAGGCCCCTCGACCAAGGCTTCTTCACAACACTTCTTCCAACGCCTCAAAGTTCTTCTACGCTCGCGCATTGCTCCGGAAACGCCTCACTTCGAGCCGACGACGTCCTGCTGCCCCGAAAGAGTCGACCTACTCCGGACGTCGGTAAAACGAAGAACTTAACTTTTTAATACATATTCTTATTGCAACTAATTACTTGAAAGTGTGGGGTTGTCACACTTTCAATTCGTTTGTACTCGCCTACTCTATCGGGGTTGACCGATAGAGAGTTTTAGTGGATTGCCCAACGGAAAGGTCCGAGGGACCTGGGCCTTCGAGTAGGAGTCGCCGAAGGCTCCGAACGAAGTAAAACTCGTTCGTGTTTGTGTGTTCGTTTTTTTATAATTGTTTCTTTCCGCTGTGCACGCTTTTTAAAGTGCTCTGATTTTAATTTTTTAAAAATTCACGTGATTCACCCCCCTCTCACGTGCATCGATCCTACACCAAGGCCCACGGTCCTTGACCGTTTACTGCAGGCAATTCTATAATCGCGCAAAAGTTTACAGATTTTAATACAAGAAAATTACAGTAAATAAAGGAATTACACTTTTCGTTACCGACGCCCTGATGTGGATCGTACTTCGGAGCAGAGGGTCGTCGTCGGCGCTAGAATGTCGAGATCGGAGTTTGCCGGAGCAGAGCGCTTGAACGAAAAGCTTAGAGGCATTAGAAAGTTGTGTTCTTGAAGCCTCAGGGTCGAGCCCCTTTTATAGTGCTCCTGGGGGCGCCTGATTCGCTGGGGGCGCCTGACACGTGCCTTCAGATCGGAGAAACTTCATCCGCAGCTTGGTCAGCGCTTATCCCCTTCGAATCGGCCTATGGAGCTAACTGGGGCGCCCAGGACCTCCTGGGCGCCCAGCTTGACTTAGTTCGCTGGCTTCGTGGCTGATTTTGTTTCGACTACCTCTTTGGCTTTGACCTTGGGCGCCCGGGACCTCCCGGGCACCTAGCCCAGTATGGTTTCGAAGCGATTCTTGCTTCTGTGCTTGTTTGGCTTTGACCTTGGGCACCCGAGACCTCCCGGGCGCCTAGCCCAGCTGCTTGCCCCTCTCCTTTGGGGCGTTCTGAGCTGCAGAAACACACTCCTTCGGTCCCTGCATCCAAGGTTAGTTCCAAAACAACCAGAGCAAGAATATTAGTCAATATTTACAGCCGTAGCTGTCTTGGTTCTGACTTCGGGTCTCCCAAATGGAACCCTAGGTCGAACCGACGCCTACTGTTCCCTCGACGGGGAACGCGTCCTCACCTACTCTTCTCAGGAGAGTTTACCTTTTGCCAACCAGCTCCTCCGGTTGGACTTTTGCCCGATCCACCTAACCAGGTCTTCGTGCCCAGTCCTCGACCAGGACTTCATGCCCACCTTCCGAGCAGGTCTTCGGTGCCCAGCCGCTTGACCAGGTCTTCTTTGCCCAGCCCTTTGCCAGGACTTCTTGCCTAGTGTACCTAGGACTTCTTCCTGCACACTTAGTAAACATATTAGACAACAATAACATCTTAACTCTTGAACCCTTTGCCATTATCAAAACCCAGGTTTGACTTAGGTGCTGCCTGCACCAACACTATAGCCTTCTTTGATGGGCTATTTAGAAGATAAAATCTTGCACACAAAAGAAACGAGAGAATATTATACTAAGACTTGGTCTTGGATTACTAGTGTGGGAGTAAAGAAATAAGAAACATGAAAAACAACTCAAGTGGTATTGCACCAATTTCAAGCAATTACAAAAAAAAAAAAATGAAAGTTTGTCAGAAGAAGTGATTGCATCAATTCTGACTCAAAGCGAAAAATTGAAAACGAAAAACCAAAAAAGAGATTGCTCGAATGATGGTTACACAAATTCAGAGTGACTCCGCTTTGATACCAACTATTGGATCAGAAAGCACTAGAGGGGGGTGGGTGGGTGAATAGCGTGTGTCGCTTTTTTACATTTTTTGAAGTACGCAACAGAATAACAAAATAACAAGCACGAAAACACATTTATTTTTACTTGGTTCACAGCCTGTGTTGGTAGTCCAAGGCCCAGAGTCTTTGACCATTTTCAATGGACAATCCACTAAACGATCTCCTTCTCTAAATAGCAACTTAGAGAAGATAACTCATCTTTTACAAAAGTTGAGGAACGGTAACACATTTACCATTCCTTTTAAAACATAATTAAGAATGGCAGTAATTAAAAACAATTACTAGTATACCGACAACTTAGAGATTCTGGACTTAAGAAGGTTGTCAAAGTAGCACGTTCGCCATACATTAGAGTTTCGAAGCAAAACGAGAGTAGAAGTTGATCGTAAAAGTGTGTTGAGAGGCTGCTGTTTGCATCTTCCTTTATATCCCTTTCCGATCGCTAGTATAGCCCTCGATCAACCCAGTTAGGCCTCATTCGATCCGAACTCGTCGTGACTTATCCTTCTCTGGTTGGCACTGTTGGGATCAGTCGACTAGCAAGAGAGGGGTGAATTGCTCCTGAAAAATAAACTTGGGATCTTTTGTTTGACTTAATAAAGATAAGGTTAGTTTCAAATGCAAGTTAATAACATAAAATAAATAGTTAAAGAAAGAGACATAGGAATATTACTTGGTTGCAACCAGGGTAGTTGCTAATCCAAGATAATGAAAAAACTCAAACTCTAGATCAACTTTTTGTGGACAGAGAAGTCTTTTACACAATCAAAAACTCAGAGATAATTAATGAAAACTAACACAAAAATCATTACAACTCGAATGAATGAAAAGCTCTGAGTTAAGGGGTCTATTTATAACTCCTAGACAACCTTATCGAGATGCTAACGCGGCACTTCTCGAGCGCCCGAGTGCACTTGGGCGCCTAATACTGGGTCAGTGTTTATCCATGTCGTAACGGTCGAATAAAGGCTCGTTTGTCAATAAACATCAAATCTCGGACGCCCGTATGAAGAAAGCGCCTATATACACGGGCGCTTGACTCTACATGAGCGCCTGACTATACATGGGCGCCTGTGTTAACTCGGGTGCTCGAGAGTAGCTTTTCCAGCTCAGTTCTAGTCAGTCTTGGATTGACCAGTCTTCCATTTCTTCTGGGTGATCTCCAGTCATCCATAGTTGGGCTCACCCGAATCCGTTTCCGACCTTCTCCTCAAGCGGTCTTCCACCCCCTGCTTCTCATCGCTTGGACGTTGTGCGCATCCTTCTCACTCCACTAATGAACTCTTTCGTAGTCTTTGCACCCCTCGGATGTACTGAGTCCGTCAGCTCCCTTCCCGTGTCATTCTTCTCGTTTGCTACATCTTTCACTCGATTTCCTATACACCTAAGCTCTTGCACATTTAGACACATGGATTATAACCAACATAACCTAACTTGACTCGGTTGACCATATCAAAACTATCCCCCAGGTACTTATAATCTCTCCCTTTTTGATGTGCATCAACCTGAGCTAAGTTAGGGAAAAACATAAACAAAAAACAAGTAATATTGAAATAATTTTTTTTTGCAATTTTCCCCTTAACTTAATTCCTATATTCTTCCCTTTTGATCATATAAAAAAAATGTTAAGGGTAAACAAAACTTAGAAGAAAACTTTTTTAAAAAATTATTTTTGTCCAACAATTTATAGAATTTATCAAAAAATATTTTAAGGAAATTAAAGTAAAACGACACACATCTTTGATAAAAAAAAATCATAGAAATTATCTATTTATCCGAAATTCCTAAAAATTTTTTGAGAATATGTAAATTCTAACGATTAGATCCAAGAAATTTAGTTTTTCAAAAATAAAAGTCAAGGTGTTAAGATTAAAACTATGATTTTTGAGAAAAAAATATAAGAAAATCATTATTGATAACAAAAATTCTCAAAATTTTTTACAAAGTGTAAAAATGATAGGTTTAACTTTTTAAACAATTTCATAGAAAAATAATCATTTTAAGTATAAGAAAATATTGTTCATTATTAATCTTAGATATTTTTGAAAAATAAATTTTAAAAATGGATTTCAAATAAAAAAACTTAAAAATTTTTCTCAACATTCAAAATGTAGTCTATTGATCCCCAAAAATTAGATTTTGTAAAAATAATTTATAAAATATTTTTTAAAATTTAAAAATAAATTTTCGAATGAAAATTCATAAAATGTATCTAAGAGTCATCAAATTTCAAAAAAAAAATTTGTGAGTAGATATGGGTGAATTTTATCATAAAAAAATTTTAAAAATAAATTTTCTACAAAACATAAATATTAAAAAATACAAAAATGATAAACAAAAATAAAAATTCATAAACAAACATTAATCATTAGCATAAAAAATCTAATAGTTCAACACAAATTTAGGGATCCAAAATAAGTTTTTACCTACTTGATTTAACAAAAATATGGGTAGAATATAGTTTCTTGGAATTTCTATAATTTGTCTCCTGTGATTTCTAATATACCAATTTAGTCTTCCACTACATCTAGTATTTTTTGGAAAACACACATTTGTGCATGCATGATTATTTTTCAATAACTTTATTTGTTGTTTCAAATTAGCATCATTAGTTTTTGATTAATCATAAAACTCTAGTAGACATGTAGAGGCTAATTTCCTTTTTAGGTCTGAATTTTTTATTTTTTTTAACTTACACAGAGATCTAGTTATTTGATTAATACCAAAATACAACGTATTAGGAGGTAGAACGCATACCTCACTTATTATATCATGTTCGAAGTTGGAAGCTCCCCCTTTGTCGTTGCTTTCTTCTGACGTGACTCCCCCTTCATTGATGCTCTCCTCTTAATGGCAAACCATTAGCGCTAGTCCGACATGCTCCTTGAGTTTGGACTCTTCTGATGAAGATTAATCACATATGACCTTCAAATTCTTGTGTTTGGACTTGTTTACCTTCTTGGTTAATTCTTACCTCAAATTCTTGTCCAAATTTTAGTCTTGGGCAATTCTCCTTGATGTTCCCTTCTTCACAATTGTAGAAACAAACTTTTCTTTGCCTTGGAGAATTTTTCTTACCCTACAACTTATTAAACTTTTTAGATTTAAAATACTTATTCAGCTTCCTTAACATATACGCTGTTTTTTCTTCATCAGTTGAAGATTCCTCCTCGGGTTGGATCTTCCTTGTGCTTAGGGTAATATTGTCCATCTTTGATCCTACACATCTAGACTCATGAAGCTCAAAAGTAGAAAATAATTTTTCCAATGTACTTACCTCGAGGTCCTTGAAAATGTTGTAGGAGTCGACTAACGACATTCATTCCAGTGTTCTTGGAAACGTGTTTAGGGCATGCTTTTGTGCATCTCAGTTTGTTACCAATTCATCGAAATTAGTTAGACTAGTGATCAACTCCTTGATTTTTACGTGTAGTTCTGCCACCATTTGTCCTTCTTTCATTCGGAGATTGCTTAGTTCGTTTCGGAGTAAGTCTCGGCGTGCCAATTTTACTTCTGATGTATCTTCATATAATTCTAGGAACTTCTCCCAGAGTTCTTTTGCAGATTCATTGGTTCCGATGTAGTTGACTTCTTGCGTAGGTAGAATGGTTAGCAGATGAAACTCTGCTTTCCCGTTAGCCACAAAATTGGCTTGCTCCTTCTTAGTCCAAAGGTGTTCTTCCTTGTCCTCGCCATTGTTTTCTTTAGAAGCTATAAAACTATTCTTCATTATTAAAAGCAATTCAAAGCCTATTTGAAAAATACCTACAATCGTCATTTCCACATTGTGAACTCCCCCTCGAATTTTGGCTGGTAGATACTGTAGATTTTAATGCATGATCTAAAGCATGAAATACATATTTAATATTGTAAAAACTAATAACTTACAGTGATTTGATGATGATCCCGTCCTTCATGATCTTCAAGCTTGTTGTCGGAAGTGCGATTACATAATCGGAAGGCTCTCCCACTCTTGTATTCATGAACCAAATCCCACTCAATCTCGGATGGATATTCTTCCTCTCGTATTCTTCTCACTTGCACTTGAACGAATCAATTTCACCCACTCTTCTTCTCCACTTATGATGGCTTATATAGGAGAGCAATGTGTAAAGAAGAGTGGGGAGGGAGGGGAACGTGTGCCCACTCCTTGGCAACGTGTGCATCCATTTGCACACGTTCTCCACTTTCAACATCTCCCACTCGTACAAGTCAAGTCATATAGACTAAATAAGAATCAGGTCACAAAGACTATATAAAGGATCCAGTCATAAAGACTATATATAAATTAGGTCACAAAAACCAGATTGTCACAAAGACCATATAGTTACATAGACTAAAAGAACATCTAATTTATACCTTAGGGAAAATGGTTCATGCGACAACAATATATCGAGCAATCAATGCTAAGAAAGTTGTTACACTTAACTTAGCTGTTCTATCACATAAATCAGAGACATCAATAACTTGATTTTACCCCAGATTAAATCATTTACATCAATATGAACATATCTAACCCCTCGTAATGACAATTAAGTCAAGAGTATGTTTAGTTACTCCATTCAATATAATTATTCACAATCGCAATTTAAGTACTCAACAAAAAATATAATTGGTCGACCAATGAATAAATGTCAAAGATGTAAATCTCTCTTAATCTTCCTTTTTCAGCTAGAATCTATTCATTCTAATCAGTTACTTCCTAGTTATGCTTCATAGACTGAATCATTCATAGCTAATAGAATACATGATAAAGTAGCAAACACTGATTAGAATTTCAAGTAGATAGCTAAATAGTCACTTAGGATAAAATTGAGATTAACTTATAATCTCAAGGGTCTCATAATATAGAGAAGCAGGGATACATTCTCCTACTATCCATATTGTCGCTATAACACATGTGATATGAATCACATGCTATGATGTTTTTTTCTTTAACAAAAAGAGTACATGTTTTTCTCAAAATTAACATCGTACAGATTTTGATCTAGACATATACCTAATGTCTAATCCTGAATTCAACTTATGAATTCCAATCTGGCTTTCAACAGATTTAGTACATGGTGGGTTCATTTACTCCGATCATTACATAAATGAACTCATCTTGATATAAAAATCAAGGCGATCACAACTTATGAGTATGTCACTATTCACAAATACATAAGATGTCCTATAAGTAATGGTCTTACATCTATTTATACTCAACAAATAGAGATGATTGTCCATGTGAGTGGACCAATCTCAACCTACCAACATGTTTATCGAGACTTTATCCAAAATGTGACACTAATATTTATATACACTGAATAAATCATGGCACTTTCATATATTTGATTATTTTACAATGTGTTACATTTTACAAAGTTCCAAAGACTTCACATATCCAAGAAATGACTCTTTAGTCAATGGCTTAGCAAAAGGATATGCAAGCATAGAATGGGTAGGAATATACTCAAGGACTATCTTTTTTTTTGTCCACAATATCCCTTACATAATTATACTTAATTTCTATATGTTTGTCTTTGCTGTGATATTTGGGATCCTTGGAAAAAGATATCGCAGCTTGATTGTCACAATACACTGTAACAGAACTCCCACTATCCTCAGCAATCTTCAAATGCTTCAGGAACCTTCTTAGTCAGATAGCTTCTTGTACAACCATTGCACACACTACATATTCGGCTTCCATTGTTGACAAAGCTACATAAGCTTGTTTCTTGTTATTCCATGAGATAGTGTCACCATTCAGCAAGAAAGTATAACTTAATGTGGATTTTCTGTCATCAAGGTCCCCTACCTAATCTGCATCTGTGTAGCCTTCAGGCTCAACTTTGATCCTTGGAAGCAGAGGCAATAATCTGTCTTTCCTTTGAGATATCTAAATATTCTCTTCACTGCTTTACAGTGTCTCGATCTTGGGTTTGATTGGAAACGGCTAACCAAGCCAACAGCATAGCTGATATCAGGATGTGCACACAACACAGTCTATATTAAACTACTAATGACACTGGCATATGATTTTTTTTCTTCATGACGGCTATCTCATTAGGAGTCTTAAGATACATATTTTTGCTCAGAATAGTACCTTTTGCTACAGGAGTTTGTTCAATGTTATAATTTGGTATATTAAAGTGTTGTAACATCTTAGTAATATAAGCCTCTTGAGACAAACCCAAAAGTTTTTTTGATCATGATCTCTAATGATCTTTAACCCTAGATGTACTCAGCTTGTCTCATATCTATTATGTCAAATTGTGATGAAAGCCATAATTTGATTTCTATCACAAATTGTATGTCATTTCCAGCTATTAGCATATCATCAACATATAATGATAAGATGACTATCTTTCCTTTATCATCCCTGAGGTAAATACAATTATCCTCATTGATCATTTCGAAACCATAAGATAAAATGACTCCATTGAATCTTATGTTTCATTGTCTTGACGCTTGCTTTAGCCCATATATAAACTTTTTAAGTCTACATATTTTATCCTCTCGGCCTTCAACAATATAACCTTCTGGCTATGCTATATAGATTTTCTTGTCAAGATTACCATTAAGGAAAGTCATTTTTACATTCATTGATGTAATTCCAAGTCATAATGTGTTGCTATAGCTAAAATGACACGTATTGGCACAAACTTCACAATAGGGGAAAATACCTCTTCAAAATCAACACCCTCCATTTGGGTATATCCTTTTGTAACTAGACGAGGTTTGTATCTATTAATCGATCTATCTGTCTTCCTCTTGATTTTGAGAATCCACTTATTCCCAATATCCCTTTAGCCCGGAGGAAGATCGTCTAAATCCAAACTTGATTCTTTCTCATAGACTCTATTTCTTCATTCATTACAATTCTCCATTTTTCTCTAACTGAGCATCTCAACGCTTCTTCAATCGTTCGAGGTCCCTCATTGTCAATAGAGAGAATCATTAATGCCTCATTCTCAATGTCAAACCTTCTCCGAGGAATAATCTTGTGACTACTCCTTCGCAAGTCAGACTGTTAAGAAACTAAAACTGATTCATTCATTGATAAATCACTCCCACTAGGTTGACTAGATTCAGGTTTCTAAATACATAGCCCTTAGAAGTGTCAGAATACCTTACACAAATACACTTTTTATCCCGTGATCCTAGTTTTCTATATTTGTGAGTTTTATCATGAACATAGGCAGTTGAGCCTCAAGGTCTCAAATTACTCAAATATGATTTTCTGCATGTCCAATGTTCATATGGAGTAGATGGAACAGACTTAAAAGATACTTGGTTAAGTATATAGGTAACAGCTAATAATGCATCTCCCCAATAGAAAATAGGCAAATTAGCTTGAGCCATCATAGACTTAACCATATCTAGAAGAGTTCGATTTCTTCTTTCAACAACCCTATTTTGTTGTGGAGTTTCAGAGATCGTTAGTTGTATAATAATCCCTTTCTCATTACATATTATCTTGAACTGATCTGACAAATATTAACCTCCACGGTCAGTGCGTAAAGTTTTAACCTTATGATCCAATTAATTCTCAACTTTGTTCAAATAACGCTTGAAGCAATCTAATATTTTATATTTATGAGAAATCAAATACACATGACCAAAACGTGTGAAATCATCAATACATGTAATGAAATAGGGACCTCCATGTCTGGCCTTCACATTTATTAGACCACATACATTCGAATGAATTAATTGTAATGGTGAATCAGCTATAATAGCCTTGCCAAATGATTTCCTAGTTGCTTTTCCAGCAAGACAATGCTCACATATAGATAAGTTAATCTTAGCATGAGTGTTTAATAAACCCTCCTTAGCTAATCGATTCATTCATTCTTGTCCGATATATCCCAATCTAGTATGACAAACCTCCTCATTAATATCAGTATCACTAGCAAGAGCAATATTTGAAAAATAACTATTAATTCCATAATTAATATCTTATTCTACATCAAGAACATGAAACCATTCATTATATAATAGACATCCAATTAACGCGGAGTTAATACGAAGTTTCACACAACGACTGTAAAAGTTTCTACAATAGCCTAAATCAAGAAGATTAGTTACAGAAACTAGATTCCGTCGAATCTCAGGAGCATAAAGGACATCATGCAGAAATAAGATATGTCCACTACGTAGGTTGAGCTTACAAGTGATAACTCCTTTGACTTCAATCCCTGCATTATTTCCCACATATATCCATTTGTTGCCAGCTCGTACCCGACGGTACTCCATGTATGTAGCTCGATGACGAGCTACATGGTTCATTGCTCCTGAATCCATAATCCACAAAGGATAAAAATCAGCTAACAACACTGAACTAGCAACAAAATGACCCTTCTTGCCATAGTTATAGTAAGTCAACTTGCTCTTAGGTTTCTGTCCATACTTCTTTCCTTTAACATTCTTCTTGGTTAGGTATTGCCCAACAACAGCAGCTTCTTTACCTTTTCCCTTTCCTTTTCCTTTCTTGAACCATCTTTTCTTATTCTTTGATCCAGAGCCTTCGGCTACAAAAGCTTATCCAGAAATCCTTGCGGATTCTATTCTCTCCGCCTCCAGTTCAACATGGCGTGAGACATCAATGAATGTATTAATACTTTCACTATGTATAAGGTTCTGTTTCATTGATTCTCAAGAATCAGGAAGAGAATGAATAACTGCCTGAATCTATTATTCATCAGTCAACTCATGACCAACAGTTTTTAGCTCTCGAATCATATTCCCTATTTCCCTCAAATGTTTGGTCATGGAGACATTCAAGCATTTCTTATAGCTGTCAAACTTGATTATTAGCTGACAAAGCTTGCTCAAGCTAATTCCACTGTATTTATTTCTCAAGGCAACCCAGACAACATGAGCTGATCGTAATGACTCATACTCATATACCAGGTCATCTACCATTGAACTAATCAAAATACCCTTAGCAGTGGAGTCCTTTTTCTTCCATGCCTTGTAGGCATCAAGATCACGTCTATGCTGAGCAGTAGAATCATTTACAGGTTCTACCATAACCTAATTTATAGCTTCTAGGACTTCTTGCTCCTCAAGTATATACTATATCTTAAGGTATCATATTTTATAGTTGTCCCCATTTAATTTTTCTCTTTTATTGAGTTTAGCTATTATATTCTTCGTTGACATGATCTAAGATCAATAAATACATTATTTAGTAATTCAGTATAACTCATATGCATATAATTAATAACTAACTCATTGTAAATTAGAGTTGGTTTACAAAATCAAGTGGTAACTACATACCCACCCATCCTCCGTATATCGAATCTAATAAACATTGATTAGTTATTTTACATACATCCTATCATATGAATTAATCATAATGAACTTATCATTATTTAAATAAAATGAACTAATCATTAATAAGTTTGTTAACACATAATATAATTTTTCATAAAATAAATCTATTCGTACATAATGATAGTAACCACTACATGACTCATAAAAATTAAACGAGCAAATACTGTTTGTACATAATAGTAACAAAGACAAGACTCTAATAAACTAGATAAGCTAGCACTACTCCCACTAGGACAAACACTAGTATTGTGATAAACATCATCCCTTTCATCCCAGACTTGATCTGAAATAAGTCAACTTTAGGATCCTCCACAGATTCTATAGGATCCTCTTCTGGATCCGTCTTGATTTTTTTAATTGGATCCACCTTGAATTCCTCAGGATCCTCCTCGAATTCTACTGGATTCATCTCCAATTTCTCAGGATCCTCCTCGAATTCTACTAGATTCATCTCGAATTCCTCAGGATCCTTCTTGAATTCTACTGGATCCATCTCGAATTTCTCAGGATCCTCCTCGAATTCTACTGGATCCTCTTCGAATTCTTCAGGATCTTCTTCCAGATCCTCCTCAGAATCTTCCAGATCTTCTTCTGAAAAATTTTAGCGAAGTAGTTCTCTACACAACTCGGTATATGAGATACGTCCTTCATAACATCCCCATATACATAGTACAACTACCCTATCATGCATTGGCAACAAACGAATCATTGTTCTGATCCTGTAGTTGCCTACGATAGGAAACTCTTCCTGCTCGAGTTTCCAAAATAGTTGATCGAGCCTTCCCATATCTCCTTGGATTCCAAGACTTGGGATATAGTCTATCTCCTCTATCTGTACCCTCAACTCATTCCGTCGCATCTCACGATAGGTCCACATGGTTATAAACCTCGGCATCTGGAATTGAAAAATCATAATGTCAATACAGAACCGACAAACCAATAACAAAATTGATTCAATTCAATTCACATATATGCATAAACCCATAGAGTCATAAATAGATAAGAAAAATAAATTTTCTTAATTCAAGGAGCTATATTTGGCTAATGCACCGAACTGATTGATTAGGAAATCAAATCCTTAGTTTAGGTCCATTATCCTCAGAACTAATCTAATAGGATAGCGATAACTTACCTGTATTGTTCTTATTTAATCCTTAGTCCATTTAATTCAAAGTCAAATCTATTGACAAAATCAAACAAATCGGTTCTTATTTATATCAGACTAATCTAGTTAAATCAACTAATGATTTGAACCAGATTAGATTCAATTGAACTAATTATGTCTGGTCAAATTAATTAATGATTTGAACTCATTCTGGATCTAGTTGGATTAACTTGGTTTGGTTCAAATGAACCAACTTAATCTAATTTAATTAATTCTGATATATTGAACAAATCTAACTCATTTCATCAAATTTGATCCTTTAAATTAAATCTAACCATTAGCTAAGCTCAATTTAATTCATAAACAGTGGATAAAAGATAATATGATCATTTGCATAATAAAATTTTCATATTACTGATATGACATCAATAAAAAAAATGATAACGTTTTTTTATTAACATGCCAATGTTTTTTTTAATGCAATAATGATAATAAAAAAAACAGCCAACCTATACGAAACCATTAGTTTTTTTTTTTTTTACCGTGCCGCTTTTCCCTTGCGGCAGGAAAGAAAAACTACTTCAACTTCGCCGCCGTCGACAGGTCAAATTTACCCTGCTGGTCATAATTGGAGGACCGACCTCCTAATCATTTACCAGCCAAAAATAGAGACAAACTCTATGGGTGTTAGCTACTGTTCTCGAGGTTCTACAACGGCAATAAATCATAACACAATTGCAATTCACCAACAAGGCAAATTGTGACACAGTCGTGATTGCTCCTGGCGACGGCGACAAACAAGGGCTAAGTGACACAAAGTCTTCATTGCAGAGGGATTTTCACACAAAGGTAATTTTCATGCATTTATAATCTAATGTTATCATACCATTATAGATTCCAACGCATGATTTAATGTATGAAATACAGATTTAATATTGTAAAAACTAAAAACTTTACCGTGATTTGATGATGATTGCATCCTTCGTGATCTTCAAACTTATTGTCGGAAGTGCGATCACGTAATCGGAAGGTTCTTCCACTCTCGTATTCACGAACCAAATCCCACTCAATCTCGGATGGATATTCTTCCTCTCGTATTCTTCTCACTTGCACTTGAACGAATCAATTTCACCCACTCTTCTTCTCCTCTTACAATGACTTATATAGGAGAGTAATGTGGAAGGAAGAGTGGGGAGGGAGGGGCAACGTGTGCCCACTCCTTGGCAACGTGTGCATCCACTTGCACACATTCTCCACTTCCAACAGATACTTGTTTCATTTCTTCGTTGCTTGGTCTAGCGGTTAGTCCTTCTCAAGCAACCTCGCTCTAATACCACTTATTAAGATTGGTCGGCTGACAAGAGGGGGATGAATTATTCCTGAAAAATAAACTCGAGATCTTTTGTTTAACTTAAAAAAGATAAGATTATCTTCAAACGCAAGTTAATAACATAAAATAAACAAGAAAAGAAAAAGACACATGAATGTTACTTGATTACAACCAGGGTGATTACTAATTCAAGACAATGAAAAAGCTCAAACTTCTTATTAACTCCTAGTGGGTAGAAAAACCTCTTACACAATTGGAAACTTAGAGATAACTAATGAAAACTAATACAAAAGTCATTACAACTTGAATGAATGAAAAGCTCTGAGTTAAGCGGCCTATTTATAGCCTTTGGACAACCTTATTGAAATATTGACGTGACACTTCTCGGGCGCACGAGTGCACACGGACGCCTGATACTAGGTCAGTGCTTATCCACATTGCAATGGCTGAACAATGGCTCGTTTGTTGATAAACATCAAATCTCGGGAGCCTGTATGAAGACGAGTGCCTATATACACAGGCGCCTGACTCTACATGGGCACCTGATTGCTCGGGCGCCTGTGTTAACTCGAGTGCCTGAGAGCAATTTTTCCACAACTTAGTCTGGTCAGCCTTGGGTTGACCAGTCTTTCGTTTTTTCTGGGTGATCTCCAGCCATCCAAAGTTGAGCTCACCAGAACCTGTCTTCGGCCTTCTCTTCGAGCAATCTTCATACCCTAGCTTTTCGGCCCTCAGACGTTGCACACGTCTTTCTTGCTCCGCGATGTAATCTTCCACATATCTCCGCATCCCTCAAATAAACTGAGTCTGTCAGCTCCCTTTCCGTGCTATCCTTCTCGACCGCTACTTCTTCCGCTCGATTTTCTGTGCTCCTAAGCTTCTGCACACTTAGACACAGAGATTAGATACTAACATGACCTAACTTGACTCAGTTGACTACATCAAAACTCACCCGTAGTACTTACAAACACAACTAGGGCTCATCCCTTGCCTAATATCACCAGAATTTTCTGGTTGAGATACCTACACACTTAGTCAACCTCGTTAAATTATAATACGTCTTAACTTTGAACTCTTTGCTAATATCAAAATCAGGTTCTATTATTTGGTGCTCTCTATACTAACAAGACGACCCGAGTTACTTTATACTACATTAGTATAGTGAGGTTCGATATTAATATTGAATTGTAATTGTATGTTTGATTAGGTTAGTATAAAAGGAAGGTTGTAAGTATAATCAATATTTGGTCAAGGTTGATTAAAAATTAATCTAGGTAAGTCAAAGGTGATTAAGTAAGTGTAAAGTCCTAACAAATTATTTCAGACAAGATGTTAGGCAAGAGTGAAAATCTATGTTAGGCAACGTGAAAATCTTAGAAGAGTAAACGTTATGCAAGTATAAAATCTAATCAAGTGAAAGAAGATATGATGTGTTTGATAAGTGCGAAGTGCGAAGTAGTCCTAGGAAATTGAAAGTTAAACGAGAGTGGAACTTTAGAAGATTGAACTCTAAATAAGTGTAAAGTACAAAGTTAAAGGGTAACACTTACCTCAGAAATAATGTATGAAAATGATAATTTTTTACGGTAAAAGACAAAATCATCCCTCTAGGACGGTCTCATATATACTGGAAGAGAGTAATCGCAAAGAGTATTTTACGTTAGCATAGCTGCCCTTTGCATGTGAAGATCAGACATCCATTGATATTTTTTTATCCGTTGGATATTGATCCCAAACTAGGTTAGGTAAATACTCATTCAAGACCACCTGTGCAAATCTAAAACTAATATTTGTCTCTCTATTGATGCAAAAATGGATAATGCTCGTTCAAGACAGTTCAATATTATCAATCATCTGTCTTTTGATAAGATACAAATAAGTAAATCATGAGAGATATTTTACCCTATCATATTGATTCTCTACATGAAGAAATCAAGACATTTTTAAAAAAGATATTTTATATTAAAATTGATCTCAAAATTTATTAGAATAATTACTCGTATAAATATCAATAGTGCTTAATATTTTTCTCTCTAAAATTAATTTTTAGAATTAATTTTTTTTACATAGACTAATTATATAATATCAATAGCTCCTATTTTCACTAGAACCCTAATTCCCAGATTTGATGATGCTTGATGACGTGGCAAGAATGATTGATTAGATAATCATTTATTACCCAAATTAAACAGGATCAAATAATAAACATCAACTATTACCCAACCAAACGCCTCCCTAATAGTAATTCTATCGAAAAGTCTTTTAGTAGGGTTCATAAAAATACACATCCTGCCATCTCTGTCGCAACATGATGCTCCATGCTTATACTTCTTCGCAACGCTTACGGAGGAAGGAAGCAAATGCCAGGCAGAATCCTCAAACTGCCAGATTAGCTACCGGTTAGCAGTTCGCAGTGTTGTGGGATTTCCACAAGGAGAGGGCATGAGTGATCCTCCCCTTCCACCCTTGCAGCAGCCATTGCCCGTCCACATCGATCACGAAGTCCTTGTGGTATTCCTTCAGCGTTTCCCTCGCCGTCTTTATCATGTCCGGCGACAGCGGCAGCTGCTTGAGGCCGGCGCGGAGGTTCCTCACCTGCCACTGCTTGTACGCCTCCGGCCGCTCGACCCGCTCCGCGCCCTCGCAGGCGATGATGTTGAGCGCGTCGCGGCCGAAGATGTTTCTCTCGATCAGTAGCCTCGCCTCGTCCTCGCGCGGGACGTTCGTCTCGATCATGTCGAACAGGGAGGAGTAGTGGAACAGGACCTCCCGGAACCGAGTGACAAAGAACGGCGAATTGTACGAGCCGTTCACGATCGCGCAGATGTAGACGGACGGGTTGAGGTCTCTGATGGTCCTCAGCACCGCGTCTCGCGGGCTCTCCTCGAGCACCGTCTCGTCCATCAGGTTATTAAACTGGAACAAACTGTTCACGACGAGCATCTCGTTGTCGGCGATGTTGAGGTCGTCGATCCGGATGGTCTCCCACTTGGTCGCGATCGCTTGGAACTCAAACGGAACGCCAAACCTGCGAGCGTAGTCAGCTAAGCGCTGTCCTGTTTCGTCCACGCGCTCGGTTGGCCGGAAGCCAGGCCTAGGTACGTCGATGCCGGTCAGCCGGAGCCTCGGAGGGCCGCCTGGCCGGTCGGCGAGTCGGCGAATGAAGCACGGCCACTGGAAGCCGTGATAGATGCCGAAGTCGATTATATGCAACCTGGCGGCGTCCTTGGCGACGTTCATAATTGTTCGATTGGCGAAGAAGTAACTGATCTTCTGGATAGGGCATGCGGACATGTAACACCGGTAAGCTTTCAGCATGTCGACGGTGGAGATTCCTCTGGCCACGATGGAACGGTAGACCTGGCTCCCCGTGCCGGACAGTCGCGCCTCGAGGCCGTCGGCGAAGCGAACCGCCAGCCTCTGGTTTGCGTCGCCAGTGGGGGACGCGTGCTGTCTGATCTGCTTCAGAAGATCGATGGCGCTGCGCCGGTCGTCTATGGCCACGGATTGCGCGCAATGAATGAGAAGTGTCGTGAGGTCGATCATCTCCTCTTTGGGCTGCTTCCTCCCTCGGCTTTTTCCGGCACCGCTTGACACTTTGGCTTGAACGCCGGCATTAGAGCTTCTTCTATTCGCTTCGTCATTCTCCGATTCAAATTGCTTCCGACCGCTCTTCCTTTCGCGCTTGATGTCCCAGCCGGAGAGCAGGAAGTCGTCGAAAAACTTTGAATTGACAGCTCCGGCATTGGAGAAAGCTGGCTGCTTGTTGCTTCTCCCCTCTTGCAAATCCAAATCGTCAACCTCATGCTGAATCTTTCGTCCCCGAGATGCATGAACTGCTTCGCCCCTCGAGGAATTCCTCTCCCGGGCTGGCTCTGGAGGGAACCGAAACCCATTGGCCTCCAAATCGATCACCAACTTTTCATCACCGGGAAGGAACCTGCGAGCTTTTTCAAGGCCCTGCTGAAACTGCCAAGCCGGAGCACTCTGAGCGAGGAGATCACCAACCGAGAACGCCGAGTCTTCTATCGCGGAGGAAAATGGAGACAGAGCAGAGAAACCAACAGGAACAGGATTCGTCTGCAGATGATGATACTCGAGAGGATCATAAGGCCAGCTATCGCCGGCGAGCACGCCGTCGTTGGCACCACCATCAGGGCCGGAGTTCTGATCTTGCAAAGGCAGGAAGCTCTCGCTGAGGATCTCGTAGAAGGGTTTCTCGGCGGCCCGAAGAGCTGGATCTTCCGGATACACATCAAACTTATCGTCCATGTTCTCCTCCAGCAGCATCTGGCTGATGTAACTGAACACCGTGTCCGAAGACAACTCAGGAACTTCGATCTCGCTGCTTGGGCTCAGAGAGGAATGACTCTGATTCGTGGTCAGAGCGGAGCTGAAAGAAGAAGTGCTCGGCGAATCGTTCTCATCCAACAATTGATTTCCCATCTGGTAATGGGGATGCCCGCCCTGGATGTCTGTAACTGACGTAAATGGAAAATTTACTCTCCTCAGATCTTCCAAATCGCTCGGATGAATGAAAAACTCATCAAACTGAAACTGGTTCATCTTGCTCCGGCACACTCCGAGCCCTGGCTTGGTCAGTGGCTTTCCATCGCCTTCTACACCAAAACAAGTGAATCGAACAACTTCAGCTCTCAGCACACATCTCCCGACATCACCATATTAAAACGAAGTTCGACAAATAAATTACCACTAAATAACAAAGGTGGGAAACTAATAAATCAGATCTCATGTATTTTTCTCAAGAAAAACATAAGGGTTTACACTACAAAAACTGAGCTTTTTGAGGGATCTGAAAGTACCGCCGCCAAATCAAAACGAGGAGCTTGCTCAAAGAGCTATGAGATAAGAGCGCGCATACCTCGACGAGAGTCAAAGGAAAGGGCAGGAGCCGAGGAGAGGAGAGGAGAGGAGAGGAGGATGGTGGAAAACTGAGAACCGAAGGTCGTGAGGTTAGGCTTTTTTATAATGGGAGGAGGAGAAGAATATGCATGAGTGAGCAGTTGTGGGGGGTGGGGTGGGAACGGCAAGAGGTGGGACTAAAAAAATCGCTGCTGTCGCCTGGAAGCTTCAGCGAAGGGGACGAACAACAGTGGCGGCGCGCACCGGCTACTGGCATCATGGCGAGGTTGACCAGCGATTTGTCGCCAGACACAGCGGCATATTTGGCGGCCATATCAAAAGTTAACCTAATAATTTGACATTGAAAAATATAGTCATTCTATTAGACCAATCTAATAAGTCAGATAGATTAGATAGACTAAAATATTAGACCAATCTAATAAGTCAAATAGATTATAATCCCGGTCTAACTCACGTATAGCTTGGTTGGTCAGCCTGGCGCCATATCACATTGGGTCGGGACCGGGAGTCCTCGGGGTTCAGGCGAGCCGAGTCGCCCGAGCGAGCAACCGATCAGATATAACCTGACCCGTTCCACTCGGGAACGTCGAGAGTCCGACACCGACCGATATGCACACGACAATAAGGGATACCGACTACCGAGCCGGAGAACTCCCGAGCCCCTAACCACTAGACCCTAGGCTGAGTTGGGTTAATCAAATTTGAGTGCTCCATGACTCGGAAAGCACACCTCCTCAATCTTGGAAGTAGTGGCCGCAAGGCCAGGTTTCACTCGGAGCTGTCGATCGGCGCTCCCATTAGGGATTTGTCGCGATCCCCATGGACACCTACTCTCTAACACAACACCAACAGAAGTGGTACGGGAGTTGGCGCAGGCCTGACACCGTTCGTGCTCGAATCACGAGTATCCCACTGACATAGTATCATCCTGTCATACCCTCGTACTTTGTACCATGACAACCTATGCTTGTGTCAGACCGAGCGACGCCGGACGACGCCCATTGGTGAGCTGATAGCACCCCTTACCCTACCTCCGCATGAGACACCATACCCTGCCCCTGCATAAGACAAAAAGTGGCAGACATAGGCAGAAGTTGTCAGCTCTCTCGACTATATAAGCCCCTCCGCATTCCACTTCGCCGGTACGCGCGCATGAGTCTTTTACCTACTGTTCTATTGCTTTCTTGTTCTTCCACTGGAGACTGACTTGACCGTCGGAGGGTCTTGTTGGGGACTTTTCCCGGCGGGTTGCTAACGGTCACTTCATCGTAGGTCGGAGCCAGTATCAGCAGTACTCAGGTCTGCTTCGCTCTTGGGAGTTCACCTCACTCTGCGACAGGATCAGATTAGATAATAGACATATTTATATATTCTATATTGTATTTCAACTAATTCTTGTGATTAGAAATAATTTTAGTCAATCGAATATTTCAAATAATCGGTAGGAGTTCGAGCTATTGACAATCAGAGAGATAAGTCTTGCTTAGATAATCGTTGATATGACTGGATGACCATTAGGTTTGAGTGACTGAAAGTGGTTTGAGAGATTAGAAGATCCAATCAACATGGAATGCGACATGTATGTGGATGTAAAAACCAACAAAGTGGGAGTCTGAGCTACATAAAGTAGGTCAGGTTGATCAGAATATAAATCAACAATAGAGATTCTTCCGTTGGATAACGACCGGCTTTCAGTGACCAGAAGTTCCTTTGAGTGCCCTATATATTATTATATAAATAACTTCAAAGATCTAGAAGTTAGTATTGTTCATGTGGTCCAGGAGATTGTAGGAGAAGTATTGCAATCAATTTAGTGAACTTTTGTGCTTTATTTTACTCTTTGTATTATACATTTTGTATTTGTGTATTGCTAAGAAAAGAAGACTTATAAGATGTCTCACTGACAAGAAGAAAGATGGGTTTGTTATTATCATTTTATTTCATATTTTTCACCGCTGATGTGGTGGATAGGGGGATCTACATGTGGTGCAGCCATGTCAAAGCCAAGTAACTCAGTTAAAAATTAAGACAAGCTATAAGTCAAAGATATCGGCTCGAATCAAGATAAACTCAAGATCAAATTCGTCTAGCTCGGTCTCACCCAAATTCTCTAGCTCTATCGCACATGACTCCTCACTTGGGCTTCCCCAACCTCTCCAGCTCAGCCACCTTCTGGCTCCTCAAGCTCTATCGCAAGTAACCTCTCCAACTCAGTCTCCTATACCTCTCCAGCTTAGTCTCATAGACCTCTTAGCTCAACCACCTTCTGGCTCTTCGAGCTTTGTCCCACACGACCTCTCCAACAGCCACCTTTCGGCTCCTCAAGCTCTGTCGCATGTGACCTCTCTAGTTCAATCTCTAAGACCTTTTCACTCAGCTACATTCTGGCTCCTCAAGCTTTATGGCACATGAATCCTCTAATGTAGGCTCACCCGGCCTCTTTAGCTCAATCTCCCAAACCTCTTAGCTTGACCAATATCAAATATCCTCAAATGTAAGTGGCAAATTATTGGTGCAGAAAGCACCACAGTCAAACCTGTGTTTTGATAATGGTAACAGGGTTCAAAAGTTAAGTCTTACTTGTTGTCTAACAAGTTACTCTAGTGTGCAGGCTAAAAAGTCCTAGTGAAGGAATACTAGGCACTGGCGAAGGAATGCCAGAGCAAAAAGCCCTAGTGAAGGAATACTAGGCACTGGCGAAGGAATGCCAGGGACTAAAAAGCCATAGCGAAGGAATGCTAGGCACCGGGCGAAGGACAGCTCGGTATCCAAGACCTGGCAAAGGACTGCCAGGCAAAAGTCCAACCAAAGGAGCGGTTGGCATCAGGTACATTCTCCCGAGAGGAGTAGGTGAGGACGCGTTCCCCGTCGAGGGAACAGTAGGCGTCGGTTCGACCTAGGGTTCCATTTTGGAGACCCAAAGTCAGAACCAAGACAGCCAAGGCTGTATAAACTAATATTTTATTATTTTATTGTGTTTTGGACTAACCCTGGATGCAGGACCGAAGGAACGAGTGTCTGCAGCTCAGAGAGCCTCAAAGGAATGAGGCAACAGCTGACCAGGGTGCCCGGAGTGTCCCGGTCGCCCCCAAGGTGAACACAAAACACAAGAAGGCAAAGCAAGCTTTGACAGTTCAACTCCCGGGCGCCCCCGTGCTCCCGGGCACCCTCGCTGTCCCGGGCGCCCCCAGCGCTCCGGACGCCCCCAACAGCAAAGCATCGAAGCTCAACCAAGAGAAGCCAAGGGATAAAGTTTTGACCCGGTCAACCCGGGCGCCCCCAGCGCTCCGGGCGCCCCGGTCAAGGTCTGATCCCGAATTTGAAGGGATAGAAGCTGACCGAGACCGAGGCGGATCGTGTGACACGTGGGGGGGTGCCCCCGACGTCCCGGGCGCCCCCAGGCCCTATATAAAGGGCCCTCAACCCCAGGCTTCAAGAATCACTTCGAATCAACGCTTCTACGCTCTTCTGCTCTCGCGCCTCGCTCCGGAAACTGCCCAACTCGAGCCGACGACGTCCCGCTGCTCCGGATAAAGTCAACCTACAATCGGACGTCGGTAAAAGAAGAGTCTTTTTAATTATTAAAAGTTTACTGTGCAATATTTGTAAATCAATATTTGTAAACTGTTTTTGCGCCTCATATAGAATTGCCCAAAGTAAACGATCAACGATTGTGGGCCTTGGAGTAGGAGTCGACCTAGGCTCCGAACCAAGTAAAAAAGTACTGTGTTCGCGTATTTGCTTGTATCTTCCGCTGTGCAATTGCTCTTTTCCTAAATCCGAACGTTTTCCGATATTCACCCCCCCTCCATCGGTTCTCTCGATCCAACAAGTGGTATCAGAGCGGGGAAGTTCAAACTTGGTGCAACCACCAGTTTGAAAATTTTTCGAATTTTTATTTTCTTTTTCTCGTTCGAATTTTCTTTAAATATTTCGTTCGAATTTTTTTTCGTTAATCGAGGTTGGTGCAACACCCCTCGTTATTTCATTTTATTCATCCCACACTACTAATCCAAGACCTAGTCTTGGGAAATTTTTTTTGTTAGTTTTCTTATTTTACAGATTAAATGACCATGCAAGAAGGATTTAGCACCGCAAGACCTCCACTTTTCAGTGGAGAAGACTTTTCGTACTGGAAAAGTCGAATGGAGGTCCACCTGAAAACTCAGGTGGACATGTGGATTATCATCCAGTCCAGATTGGAAATCCCCAAGAACGCTGAAGGAGTACCGCAGACCTACTCAGAATGGGACAACGCCCTGAAGCGCAAAATTGAAGCCGATGCAAAGGCAACTCAGACTCTTCAATGCGGTCTAACAAAGGAGGAGCTGAACCGGGTGGGCCCCTTCAACAGTGCCAAGGAGCTGTGGGCAAAGTTGATCGAGCTGCACGAAGGAACATCAGACACCAGGATCAGCAAGAGGGATCTGCTCCTGAACAAATTGTATACCATCAAGATGGCCGACAATGAAACAGCAGCCCAACTCCACGCACGAATCCAAGAATTGATGAACGGTCTTCACACTATAGGTCACAAGGTTGAAAACTGTGACCTAATCAGGTATGCCCTAAACGCTTTCCCTAGAAACACCTTGTGGGCATCTATGGTAGATGCATACAAGGTTTCGAGGGATCTCTCCAAAATAAAATTAGACGAATTATTTTCCGAATTAGAACTATACGAACAGACTAACACCAATATGGTCGAGAAAGGAATTGCCTTCATTGCAGGTAAAACTGGAAGGTCAACAAAGAAAAAGCCTCAACCTGAACCCGAGTCTAACTCTGACTTAGACTCAGAAGATGAAGAAGGAGATCGACCTAAGCTGGTCCGACTAGCCTGAAACTACTACAAGGAGTTGAAAAACCAAACCAACAAACGGAAAGTCAGCCGAAGAAAGGACGAACCAGCTGAACCCGCGAATGACAAAAACAAGCCCAACGTGACCTGCTACGAGTGCAAGAAGAAGGGCCACTACAAGACGGAGTGTCCAAACCTGAAGGAGACCAAAAAGACAAGAAGAAAGAAAGCACTACAAGCAACCTGGGACGAATCTTCCTCAGAAGAAGAAGAAGAAGCACCCCAGTCCAACCTTCTAGCCCTGACCGCCTCAGAAGAAGTCGGAACTGAGTTAGAATCAGAACAGGACGATGACAGACTAACCTTCTCAGAAGACGGCGAAATCAAGGTAAGTGGTTTCAATTGACGTCAATTAAACGAACTCATTTCCTATCTTTCTCGAGATTTGGCGAAAGCCAAACTCCGAGTCGAGTCCCTCCTACAGGAAGTAAAACTCCTGAAAGAGGGAGCTGAATCTAAACCCGTAACCGAGAAGATTCAAGAAGGAACTCCTACTCAAGTTGAAAAACTTGAGAAGGAGAACTCCTCCCTGAAAACTCAGGTTAAGGATCTTAGATCAGTCTTAGAACGATTTACATCTGGTTCCAAGAATCTTGACATGATTCTTGGAAAACAGAAATCAGTTCTAAATCGATCCGGACTTGGTTATAGAACCAAATCCCGACAAAGATCTTATTTTGCTGTACTAAATCAGTCCAGAGGTAAAGTTCAGGCATGGGTACCTAAACTGTACCTGAACAAACCAACTGGATCAAATCAGTATTGGATCCCCAAGGACAAGATTCACATCTTGCCCAATCATTACCGTGGCTTTAGTCCAGGGGGAGCCAAATTGAAAACTATATTTATTATTAAATAGAATTTAATTCTTGCAAATTGCCTGATTAATTGTTTATTTAAACTTCTGCAATTTACCATGCTTAGACCTAAGTTAGTATAAGGACTGAACAAACTTAACTGAAACTTGAAAACATAGTATTGGGTGGAGGTGAGATGATAGTACGTTAGGGAAACCAATTCTAATAAGATCAAGTTCACTTGGTCTCTTTAGACTGGTGAAACTAGCTGAAGCTACCGATCCAAAATCCAAACTAGTTAGACCAGAACTTTTTCAAAGGTTAATTTTGAAAATGAAATTTCATTAAACGGCTTTGTTAAGGAAAGGGTTGATGATCCAATAAGGCTACGACCAAAGAAGGCCTAGTGCCTCGCCAAGACCTGGAAGCCAATTTTTGAATTTCAATTTCAAATTACCTTTTGTTAAATTCAAATCTAACACAATTTTCAGTTAAGTATAGATTCAAACATTTTCTCTCAAAATAAACCTAACTGTTTTCAAAAATTAAGTTAAGGCTTTCAAAATAAATAATAATTTCTCAAAAATAACTTTACTTATCAAAATCTGTCTCACAAAACCTATAAGGCTAACGTGATTGAAAACCCTAGATTGGGTGAGACAGTAAAAATAAACTCAATTATAATTACTTTAATACCTATATTGTAGTCAACTTAGTTAAACCATGGTCAACATAGTCAAACCATGGTCAAAGCAGTCAAATCCATGGTCAAACCATGGTCAAACCAATTAAACCATGGTCAAACGATGACAAGACACAAAACTTGTCTCTTCACTACAGTCCCGGGCGCCCGTGACTCCTCGGGCGCCCCCACCCCACCTTTTCTTTCTCCCTAGGCAAAAAGCAGCCTCTGCCTTTGACCAGGGCGCCCGGAACCACGCGGGCGCCCCCATCGCTCTCAATGCAGCAAAAGCTGCAAAAGCAGCCTGATGAGGGTGCCCGGGCCATCCCGGGCGCCCCCAACCAGTCAATGACACACCCTCTCGCAGTAACCACTGACCAGGGCGCCCGGAAGCTCTCGGGCGCCCCCGTTGATCTGCCTATATAAGGCACCCGAATCTCCTTCTCCTCCCACACCAAAAATCAACTTCCTTCTTCACTTCTTTCCCTCCAAGGAGATCTTGCAAGCCCTCATCCTCAACCATGCCTCCCCGTGCTGCCCGGTATAATTTTATTGCTATTAAGTTAATTTTTTTTTGCAATTCCTTCAAACTTTCTTTAAATGCATAATTTCTTCTCTTAGAAGACGTCGACCAAACCCGGCCAACCCCGGTGCCGAACCAAGTCCTGACCCTAGGTTCCCTACCCTAGAGTTATGTAATAAGTTTGCACAAATCATTTACAAGCCTATTAAAACAAGCTATCTTAATAGGCACTTCTTTACCCAATCATGCCCCGTAGCCATGAATATTATCAACTTCTATCAATTAGATAATCTTGTCTTCTGCACTCATACCATTAATGAATCCTTATGTGTAGAGTTCTACAACAACATAATTCGACAAGATAATCTCATGTTTCACACTACTGTCCAAGGGATACCTCTGTCTATCACCCCTACTTTGCTGAACCGATTCCTTGGACTGCGACCCTCCCAGTCCACATTTTGCTGCTATCCACCTAGGAACCCTCCATTTGATCCTCCCTATTCTCACATCACCTTAGACACTATCCACTCCTACTTCTATAGGGAAGCTAGACTCCCCCCAAATAGACGATTCCAAGCCGTTGACCTTCAGGCACAGGACTATGCCCTATACAGAGTCCTGGTCCGCTGTATCTTACCACTTTCGACTAGGGATCTCGGGACTATGCGACCCTTTCATGCCTTCCTCTTATATGCCCTCGTCCATCACCTTGACATTGACATTGGACTACACATGTTTCACACTATTCTGCATGCGTCCAGTGTTACGACCCAGGGACGAGTGCGCACTCCATTCTGCCACATCATCACCTCCCTCCTTCATCACCACGGTCGTGACATTACCGTGGGAGAAATAACCGCGATGACCGACTTTGACGAAATAGGATTTAGGAACTTCTCTTTAGCCGGTCTAGAGGTATCGGCCACCGGGGTTTTGAGTTGGAGACGACAGCAGGCCGGGCCTCCGATCGACTCAGATGAGGAGGTAGAGGTGGATGTTGGAGACATAGCAGCAGCGGCCCGAGCACACGTAGACGAGCCTCCTCCACCGACACTCTACGATCGAGTGACACAGCTGGAAACACATGTCCAGAGCCTCCGAGAGGAAGTGGAGGCCAATCATGCCGAAGACTTGGAGACAAATCGGGGCTACTACACCGAGTATATGAGCGCCCTTAGAGCTGAGAGGGAGGCTAGAGATGCACAGTATCACGAGATGATGACACTATTTCGATCATGGCAGCCCGGCTCATCTGACCACCCTGGCCCTTCTTCCTAGTTAGATCATTTTCGGCATTGTACTAAATAACTAAAAACTTGACTCATGGTTGACTGTACTGTACCCCTGTTTAACTAGTTAACCTACTTCTTTGACTTGAGTATCTGGTCTGGATTGTGTTCAGTAGAGTAGATTAACTCACTTTTTCTCCTGCTTTATTTGATTTAAACATCAATTTCTAAAAGAATTTGAAAAACTGTTTTACTTAAAATCAGTTTTTTTTTACAAATTATTTTTAGTTTTACTTCAAAAACTATCCCCTTTCAAAACTAGGGCTTTTTCGCAAATGGATTTAGCCTAGGCCCTAACCCTAGAACTGCATGCACCTATAGACTTAGAAGCCAGCATCTCACAAGCACCTTAGGATAATTTTGAGTGATAACCTAGAAAGGGTTGAGATGCTTAGGTCTTTGCCTTAATTCAAGATGCTTTAAGTCAGTGCATCTGCAGTAATTGGGACACTAAATACAACTTATACAACAATCAAGTTAAGTGTCAAGTTTAAAAAATCTAACTTGAACAGAAACACTTAACTTGACTAACCCTAGCAAAAACTACTGTTTATAACAGTTAGTAAGTAGCTAATTGGGTTAGACAGGTCCCTACAAGAGGAAATTAACTGATTCGGATCAAGTCTTATCATGAATTGGTTGAGTACAGCAAAATCATATTTTCCTTTATGAAAGTTATTTTCTTTATGGAATTTTATTTCTGCTATATTTATCTTTTTTTTGATATATGGCAAAGGGGGAGAGATAAGAAAGGAGAGAGAGTTTAAATTATTTTTTTTGACTCAAATTTTTTTTTAAACTCTATCCTTTATTCAAAAAGTACTAAGTTTTTTCAAAACTTCATTTAAGGCTCTGATACCAAGATAGGAAAGGAGAGAGCTTAAGTTTTTTCTCAAACTTTTTTTTAAACTCTATCCTTTATTCAAAAAGTACTAAGTTTTTTCAAAACTTCATTTAAGGCTCTGATACCAAGATAGGAAAGGAGAGAGCTTAAGTTTTTTCAAAAATTTCTAAGTACTTAAGCTTAAGCTTTTCAAAAATTTCTAAGTACTTAAGTTTTTTCAAAAAATTTCTAAGTACTTAAGTTTTTTCAAAAAATTTCTAAGTACTTAAGTTTTTCAAAAATTTCTAAGTACTTAAGCTTTTCAAAATTGCCAAGTACTTAAGCTTTTCAAAAAAATTTCTAAGTACTTAAGTTTTTTTTCGTAACTTAAAGTGTTCAAAACTTTTGAGTACTTTAAACTTAAGGCTTCAATTTTTTGTAAGTACTCTAAACTCATGCTTTCAAAAACTACTCTATGTACTTTTAAAACTTAAGCTATCAAAAGATTTCCAAGGTACCCAAACTTAAGTTTTCAAAGTGCAAAATCATTTAAGTAAAGCTCTTTAAAAAACTTAGAACCCCATGAAGTTTTCAAAAATCCAGAGGGAGATTCCCTCCAGGGGGAGGGAACAAATTTTTTATGCTTTTGATTAAACTTAACTTTTTGAACTAGGGTTGCCATAAATCAAAAAGGGGGAGATTGTTGGTGCAGAAAGCACCACAGTCAAACCTGTGTTTTGATAATGGCAACAGGGTTCAAAAGTTAAGTCTTACTTGTTGTCTAACAAGTTACTCTAGTGTGCAGGCTAAAAAGTCCTAGTGAAGGAATACTAGGCACTGGCGAAGGAATGTTAGAGCAAAAAGCCCTAGTGAAGGAATACTAGGCACTGGCGACGGAATGCCAGGGTAAAAGCCCTAGCGAAGGACTGCTAGGCACTGGCGAAGGAATGCCAGGGACTAAAAAGCCCTAGCGAAGGAATGCTAGGCACCGGGCGAAGGACAGCTCGGTATCCAAGACCTGGCAAAGGACCGCCAGGTAAAAGTCCAACCAAAGGAGCGGTTGGCATCAGCTACATTCTCCCGAGAGGAGTAGGTGAGGACGTGTTCCCCGTCGAGAGAACAGTAGGCGTCAGTTCGACCTAGGGTTCCATTTTGGAGACCCAAAGTCAGAACCAAGACAGCCAAGGCTGTATAAACTAATATTTTATAGTTTTATTGTGTTTTGGACTAACCCTGGATGCAGGATCGAAGGAACGAGTGTCTGCAGCTCTCAGAGCCTCAAAGGAATGAGGCAACAGCTGACCAGGGCGCCTGGAGTGTCCCGGGCGCCCCCAAGGTGAACACAAAACACAAGAAGGCAAAACAAGCTTCGACAGTTCAACTCCCGGGCGCCCCCGTGCTCCCGGGCGCCCCCGTTGTCCTGGGCGCCCCCAGCGCTCTAGGCGCCCCCAACAGCAAAGCATCGAAGCTCAACCAAGTGAAGCCAAGGGATAAAGTTTTGACCCGGTCAACCCGGGCGCCCCCAGCGCTCCGGGCGCCCCGGTCAAGGTCTAATCCCGAATTTGAAGGGATAGAAGCTGACCGAGACCGAGGCGGATCGTGTGACACGTGGGGGGGGGGCGCCCCCGACGTCCCGGGAGCCCCCAGGTCCTATATAAAGGGCCCTCGACCCCAGGCTTCAAGAATCACTTCGAATCAACGCTTCTACGCTCTTCTGCTCTCGCGCCTCGCTCCGGAAACTGCCCAACTCGAGCCGACGACGTCCCGCTGCTCCGGATAAAGTCAACCTACAATCGGACGTCGGTAAAAGAAGAGTCTTTTTAATTATTAAAAGTTTACTGTGCAATATTTGTAAATCAATATTTGTAAACTGTTTTTGCGCCTCATATAGAATTGCCCAAAGTAAACGATCAACGATCGTGGGCCTTGGAGTAGGAGTCGACCTAGGCTCCGAACCAAGTAAAAAAGTACTGTGTTCGCGTATTTGCTTGTATCTTCCGCTGTGCAATTGCTCTTTCCCTAAATCTGAACGTTTTCCAATATTCACCCCCCTCTATCGGTTCTCTCGATCGAACACAAATGTGGAGATCGAGATAAGTGGAGAACATGGAACGACCGGGTGTTGGATAAGGAAATGGAAGTTTACATGACAACCCCATGACTTGATCGTGGTATTCATGCCCTCCCATTGGAGAAGGTATAAAGGAAGTCCGCTTTAACGAACACAAGTACATACACATACACATCCAAACTCTACTATTTTCAAATCCTTTTCTTCTACTCAACTTTTTCCTAACTTGAGCATCGGAGTGGCCACATCAAGTTCAATCTCAGCCCCCCCCCCCCCCCCCCCCCCCCCCCGTCCTAACCTTTTACTTAGTATTATAGATATTTCAGACATCTCCTTTGCTTTTAGAACCACAAAAAGTTTCTCCACAACAATTACTTCTTTGTGACTCACTTAGAAGTGATCTCAGATAAGAACAAATTGGCGCCATCTATGAAAAATTAATGTGATTTCTACAAGTGTACGGAATAGCAAAATAAAAGATATCAATCCCACGAGGATTGTGAATGGAGTACTAGTCAAAATAGTAAAATAAGTTATCTAGAAAGTCGTAGATTGCTTCAAGTCATGAATGAGAGATAAAGAGAGTGAACTGAGAGCAAAAGAGAATTGAGAGAGAGAGAGAGAGTTTTGAGCACGAGAGAGATAAGAGAGTGAGCTGAGTTTCGATTTCACCACAATGATTGTAAATATTTAATCTATGTTTGATTTTCTATACTCAATGATTATTTATGTAGGTAGATTATCCTATGATATCCTATGTGAATTTTTGGGACTACACTGGTGTATCCGTTCCAATTCGTTGTCTACTTTCAGAGAAACAAAGCTGAGAGATTACTTTCTTAAGGAGATCTCTGTCACGTGATCTAACAACCCCTAATTGCCTTCTCCTATTGTGTAGCGATGAATTAGAACCGATCCATTAAGATTTATGATAGTCTATTGCTCCTCGTAACATATTGATCTACTTTCGTAGACGACTCTTCACGTCTCATGTTTCTATTGGTTGAGGATAGAGCTCTCCTTTTGGTTTGTCCCCACACCTCATGGGATACAAATCTTGTGCTTTTGGCATCAAGATAGTATGTATATAGTAGGCCTGGATTACAAACATGCATATCATTGAATAAAAAACATTCAAACTCAATAGATTCAATAAAAAAAGTGTTTACATATCAAAAGGTTAATCCTTACTTCTAGAATCCGGAGAACTACACATGGATTAAGAAATACACCCAAGAGACACAGAAAATAGCAATCTATAACTCAATACATGAAATAGAGATAGAGAGAATATTTATCAATGTGTTGTTAGTCTTCTCGGATGAAATCCTCGCTCCGACAATGGATGGGTCATCTTGATGGAAGATGACTGTGTTGGTATCTGGGATGGCTAGAGAGGGGGGGGTGTGAATAGTCAGCCACAAAAACTCACTTCTTTTCTGTCTGCACTCAGATTAGCAACGGAAAAACAAAGACAGAAAGAAAACCAAACAGAAATGAACACCAGGATTTACAAGGTTCGGGGATAACTTGCCCCTACTCCTTGGCATGCCCGTGAGGTGGGCGATCCCTTGATCTTCGGCAGATCAGACCCCGGAATGAAACCAGCTAAGAATTTCTCCTTCTCGGTGGAGTAACTTCTCCACAGACAGTCTCAGAAGTAAATCAAAATAAGCACAGGAGACTTGAGAAGAAGCTTACAGATGCAACCTTAAGCACAAGCACAGAAAGATCAAGCACGAATAAGCTGAATACAGAGCACAACACAACTCAACACTAGACCCTTCACTCAGTTCTTTGTTCTCGTTGTATCTGTTGTCTCCACTTCTTTGCTTCGCCAACCTCTTCTTCTTAATCTTCCTTCTGCACACATACAGGCGTCACCCACTGACCTCTCCTGAGCTCTCAGTTCACTGAAGTCCTCTTCAGCTGGAGCTTCAGGTCAGTCGTCACCCACTGACCCCATCTGAGCTCTCAGCCTACCTCTTCAGCTAAAGCTTCAGGTCAGATGCCAGACGTTGTTGAAACCTGCAAGTGTATATTAAACAAAAAGACACCAGTGAAAGTCACCCTTGACCCTTCTTCTTGCTCCTTCGAAGCCCTGTGTCATCTGCACAATCACAGAGTTATTAGCAAAGCAAATCAGAATGAATCAGAAGCAAATCAGGAATCTGACAACCGTTTGAATTAAAGTTCGGAGGGGTTGATTGGTCACCTTGACCGATCAGACTCCCTCCTGACCGATCATGCTCCATTCTGATCGATCCAGTGAAGTTCTGATCGGTCTCACTGACCGATCAGAGATCAGGGATCGGTCATCAGACCGATCACAAACCTTACTAGAAATTCAGGTCAAGCCACCTGATCGATCAAGGTGACCAATCAGGCAACCTCCTGGTCAATCAGACTCGATTTGGATCGATCCAATGAAATTCTGATCGGTTCCACTGACCGATCAGAAACCAGGGATCGGTCACCAGACCGATCCCTAACTTTTACTGGAATTTAGAGATTAGGTCAGTCAAGGCACTGATCGGTCAGCTTGACCGATTAGGGAAGCTCCTGATCGGTCAAGAAGACCGATCAGACTAGAGCCTGACCGATCAGGCTCCTACCTGATCGGTCCAGGCATACTTTCTATGAACCACACAGAATGTTTCTGATCGGTCACTTGACCGTTCAGAGAATCTTCTATTTCCTCAGAAACTTTCTGGATCGGTCAACAGACCGATTAGACATCCTAGATCGGTCCTGTGACCGATCTACTATCAATAGAGTTCATTCCAACTCCCTAATCGGACTCTAGACCGATCCAGCCAAATCACTTCGACCCTGAGTCCAGTGAACATGCTCCCTTGCCTTCTCTGACTCAGTCTACTTAATGCTCAGTCCTCCGGACCAAGACTTCATGCCCAGCTTTAATCACCGGGACTTAGTCCAACCTAGTTTCACTCACTAGGACCCATCTTCACTCACCAGAATTTACTTCACCTAGCTTCACTCACTAGGGTTTTCTTCACCTAGCTTCCCTTGCTAGGACCCGGCTTCACTCACCAGGATTTACTTCACCTAGCTTCACTCACTAGGATTTCCTTCACCTAACTTCCCTTGCTAGGACCCGGCTTCACTCACCAGGATTTACTTCACCTAGATTTATTCACTAGGATTTCTTCATCTAGCTTCCCTTGCTAGGACCCGACTTCACTCACCAGAATTTACTTCACCTAGCTTCACTCACTAGGATTTCCTTCACCTAGCTTCCCTTGCTAGGACCGGCTTCACTCACCAGGATTACTTCACCTGGCTTCACTCACTAGGATTTCCTTCACCTAGCTTCCCTTGCTAGGACCCGGCTTCACTCACCAGGATTTACTTCACCTAGCTTCACTCACTAGGATTTCCTTCACCTAGCTTTCGTCTAGGACACTTAATCCGAACTGATCTTACTCAACTAAACTTAAATCGGTGTCAACACCAAAATAACAATCAGGTCAGATTGCATCAATAGACTGCTCTAGGGTTTCCTCTAGTTTCCTAGAGGGGCAAAACACTCTCCTAGAAAGGGGATAGAGCTCCAGGTCCAAGATAAGTTAAGTAAGGATTTACTTGACCTTTTTATACTTTTCCCAAACTTTCTAGATCTACCCTATTTGTTGTCTCTACCAAAACTGATTTTTCACCCTTAAACCTGGTTTTCTTGTGTTGGATCCTAAAACAAAGTTGTAGATCTTGAAATTATCTAAATTTTATATATTACATACCCCATAACTTTAACCGATCCGAAAGTTATGACCTTTTTACTTTTGATCTATAGTGTAGTTAGAATCCACCATGGGCCCGTGGTTGATAAACATAGCATGTCGCAATTAATATGGGAATGACTTTAAATTTGACAGACCATGGCGGCTGGTACAATCTGACGTGGTGGAATCTATCGGGGTTGTTTTATTATTATTTTGTGCCAGATTTCTTGCATACGAACATGCTCGTATCATGGGGCATAGTCAGAGCATGTTCATTGATTAAAACTTTATTATGATAGTCTTTTGAATTCCTTTTTTCCCCTAACGCTTCATATGTTGGCTCGATGATGAGGCATGACTAGCCCCTATTGAGTCTTTTTCCACTTTTCTTCCTCTTTCTTGGCCTTAGGAGCACGCCCGTATTATGTGACATGATTGAGTGTGCTCCTTGCTCCAATTTCACATTTCAAAGGATTTATACTCCATTTTTGCTCTGAAAATATGTTCTATCAATGAAAATAAGCAAAGAGCAGTTCTCTGAACTAAAAGAATAAAAGTAACGAAATCTCATTGAAATAGAGTATGCGAATACAAATTATGCTCATGAAATACAACAAGATAAATGATAGACGATGCTTAAAAACAAATATAATCTACACACATCATACACCTCAACTTAAACATTTACTTGTTCTCAAGCAAAAACCTACAAACTATATTTATATATGTAAATGACATGTCATAATCTCTAGTGAATCAGTTTAGTGTTATTATGTAGTTTTACTAATGAGCAAGATAACAAAATTATTTGAGTGTGACCTAAGTAGAAGTTCTCCTACTCAAATCAATGAGTGACTCAACTTTTTCTAGTTTCAACTTTCAATCCTAGTTAAGAAATCATCTAATCATGTTCCTAATCCTTTCGGCAATAAACACTTACCTGCTACAAGCAAGGTTCATCCCCCCTCAAAAGTACTTTGCACCATCTACACAAGGTCTCAAAAGATTACTCGGTATCAAGTGAAACATAATAGTTATTTCTCGAGTAACCTAACTCGGTACCAATAGTAGCCCAACCTGAGCGTAAAGCTCCTCCACCATCCCTTTGACACATGGAGCCATACCTAAATCACCAGTATGTAGTAGCCCAAATGGAAGAGGAAACCGTGCAAATAGTAGAAGTATTCCCAACCTCAACTATCGAATCAGGCTGACCACTCCCCAAGAAGTTGGGTCACTTCTATGCCTACCACCAAACGCACGGGAATTTCACCCATGAATGCCAACGGTTACATGATCAAAGATTGTCTCCAGCACCCTCTTGAGATCTCCAGCTAAGTACTCTCGGAATAACAACTTCAATTGTCAAACAAGTAGCCGAATGGACCACCAACCAAAAGCTCCCAAGAGCCAACCCGACATCATCAAGAGACCCATCACGAGGTCGTCAAGAGACCCATCCCTATTGGTACACTTAGAGAGCTAGAAGAGGGAGAGGGTGAATAACTTCAATCTCTTCTTTGATGATTTGTAGCGTAAAACTTGAAGCAATGCTAACACATTCTCTTTACTCAGTATCCACCTCATTGAGGTGACTAATCTAAGGGTTCACTCTACTTACACTCACAACTCCACCATTAATGGTCTCTTTCCTGGAAGTGGAGAAGCCTCATACACCACAACACAACAATACGACAAAAAGAGAAGAAACAAATACAAATGGAAATCGAAAATGATTACAATACTTGAATCTTCTTAGATTGCTTTCTTCTTGATTTGATTAGCCTCTTGATGGTTGGAATTGCAATAGCACTTTGCTCCAAGACCTCACAGGAACTGGCATGAATGATGTTTATGAGCGCTGATTTCAAACCTTCACCAAAACCCTTTTCTAGGGCTACTTTGATGCCCCTAATTGATTAGGTTTACCCCTAATTGATTACCATGTCATCAATCAAATGTTTAACCTATAGAATGACTCTGTTTTGAATGCTAATCGATTGGCGAGCCATCCCAAATTGATTAGGTAACTTCTAATCGATTGTTCTAATTGATTCAGAAGTTTTATGTTCTTGCTAGGGACTAACAAGTTGATTCCAAGCCCTTTTGTTCACACAAGAATGCTTTCTAATCAATTAAGATACCTTCCTAATCGATTATGCCTAATCGATTAGCTTATACATAATTGATTAGCCTAATCATTTACACATTTTACTGTGCTCTCGCGAAAAAACATCATAATTGATTAGGAAATATTCCTAATCGATTCAAACTACTGCTCTTCTTGAGAATCCAACCCTAATCGATCGATTGGCTAATAGATTTTGATCCTTTCTATGTTCTTGCAAAAAATCTCCTAATCGACAACCTCAATCGAGTAGTTTAGGCCTAATCGAAGCACCAATAGCTCAACCCTAACTTGCTTAATCCAAGTCTAAAGTTCTCTTGCCCAACATTCGGTTAACCATGACTTATTAGGACTTTTCGTTGCTTGGTCAACTTTGACCTGCCAAGGCTTCCTCACCAAGTATCCGATCAACCGTTGACTCACTTAGATTTGCCTTTGCCAACGTGTGATCCTTCATGACACACTTGGACTTTCCTTTACCTAATCGCAGTTAGGATTAGTTTCTTAGTAGATTTTCACTTTGCCTAATCTCAGTTATGGTTTTCCTTTGCCAACGTGTGATCCTTATTGATCCACATGAACTTCCCTTGCCTAACCTCGATTAGGATTACTCACTTGGTACACTTCCATCTTGCTTAACCTCAATTATTCTTTTCTTTTGCCAACGTACAACCCTCCTTGATCCACTTCAACTTCCCTTTCCTAACCTCAGTTAGAACTAGCCATTCAATAGACTTCCACCCTGTCTAACCTCAGTTAGGGTTTTCCTTTGCCAACATGCGATCTCCTTGATCCACTTGGACTTTCCTTGCCTAATCTCGAGTTAGGACTTCCCTGGTCTAGTATTCAGTCCTTCATGACCTACTTGACTTTTTTCCACATGTTGTCAAATATTCAATCAACCTTGACTTATTTGATCTCTTCTAATATATTGAATAAACATTAAAACTGAAGCTCGAGCTAACCCAAGCTTAATCAAACTGGTCAACCTTGACCCAAAGAAGATTGCACCAATAATCTTTCTCTTTTTGATGTTTAACAATATGTTTAAGTTAAGCTAATCCATATTAGCCCAACTCTCATCTTAATCTCATGCCAAAGGATAAATGAAGGTCTCCAAACTTTAACCTACATTTTTTGCCCCTTTGACACATATCAAATATTCTTTCCAAGAATCTATTTTTTTAAGACAACCCAATAACAGTGTCATATATTTCATTGTATCCTATGCTCAACCTTAAGCATATAGCCATATAAAAAATCATGCTTTTAAGGAAGTCCTCCCTTTCAAAACATGTTCTAAACTCTATCATTGCACCAATAATAATTTGGAGTTCCTAAACCTTTAGAAAATCTCAAAATTGAAGTCATGAGGTTAAAAGATTCAATTTTGAACATAAACCTCCATCTTAACTCCAAACTAGTCCCTTTCAACCATGCCTTACCTATTTTCATCTAGAAAATTATCCTTAAATACTCACAAAAGCAATACATATGGTTTGGAATAGTTAAATGACATAACTTGACATAATAGGCTAAAATCTGATTATTTTAGCCAAAAATCAGCACTGCTAATTGATTGGTTTCAGCTATCAATTGATAACAACCCGTCCAAATTGATTGGCACCCAATGCTAGTCGATTTAGGCTAGTGCTAATCAATTAGCATTGGGAGCTAATCGATTACACCTTGTTCTAATCAATTGGTCATCTTTGCCAATCGATTAGAGTTTTTAATTTCTGAAAAGAATTGCAGACCTAATTTCAAAAGCTCATAAATAATTCTATAATATTCAAAAAATCATGAAATTTTACATAGATATTATTTATGTATATTATCATGGGAAAATAGTTTTCTATGAAAATACCTTTCATTTTCAAAAAATAACACAAAATTAAAAATCATTAAAAATTTTAATATTTCACTCTATGTTGTATCTAACTAATCAATAGTGATTTCTATCACAAGATAGACTTCACCAAGATTTTTCAAAAATAATTTTCAACATTGTTCTTTTAGCTAAATGTATATGGCCTATACATTAGCTTTCCCAATAATTAGGCTCTATATAATCACTTGTTTTGATAAAACTAAAACTTAAATAGATTCACTAAGCCAACATCTTAAATTTTATTCATTAACCTAACATTTCACATGTATCTAATGTTTCTTAATAAACATACAAGTCATCCATATGATTTTTGTGAGATGTAAATTAGGTTTTTCCCTAAATTAAGGAATCATGCATCTCTATCTAGACATTTAAACTTTGATCATCTAACTTAGGATCTCAATTGATGTTATTGTCCTTAATTTCATGGAATTTAAAGTAATGCATGATAAATGACTATGACATACATCAAATGTGTATTTTTCAAAAGAAAAACTATCATAACTAAATAATGTAGGTATGTCATGACATATGAGATGTTCATAATGAAATATGAATATTAAAATATGATGTCATGATATATGATAAGGTACACGATTATGGTAATTTTAGCATAAAGAAAATGTTAGGATCGTGACCGTCAAGCTAGAGGGGAGGGGGGGGGGGGTGAATAGCTTTTCTCGATTTCTACCTATGATGTTAGCATGCGCAAGCGACAATACTAAATATAAAAACAAAAAATCGCTAATACGTCACCATTTACGTGGTTCGGAGATGACGCTCCTACTCCACAGCTGTCTGTAAGATGAACGATCCCTTAATCCTTCGGTGGATCACTCCCCGGATGCCCTCCGACTAGCTCGTGTAGTTCCTTGTGGGTGGAGAAACCTCGCCACAAACCCAAACACACTTCTGAGCAACTAAGACTACTAATGAGCTCTAACCAAGCTCATTTCGTCAAGAACTCTCAGCCAAAATCAAGCCCCTTTAAATAGGTCTCTTGGCTGAGAAACCCGCTACCAGTCGAGGCAGTCGACTGGTCCTAGCCAAACAGCAAGCCAACGACTAGTTGTAACGGCTAGTTTTTGACCTGATCAGTAGACTGGTCCCAGACCAGTCGACAGATATTTCTGTGAGTTCGAGTTCCCCGATGGCAGTCGACTGATCCATCCCCAGTCGACTGCCCAGCTTACAAAAATACTCTTCCTCACTCCGAAGACCTTCCTTCATGTATGCCTTCAAGTACACTCCCTTGGCTTGCCCCTTAAAGATCTCTTCCACTGGCTACCGTCCCTCGGATACACACGCAAGCTCTCGGCTTGCCTCCATGCCACCCTTCACGTGTGCCCTTTGAAGTCCACTTCCTCCAGCTTGCCCTTGGAGTCCTCTTCCCTCGGCTCTCGTCTCTCGGATGCGTCCTCCATGTGTGACTCACCAAGTCCTGCAAACTCAATCACACATATCAAACCACAAAAGTAAACCTAACTTAAATCCTTTGCCCAAATATCAAAACACATGGTCACTCCGGACCATAGATTGCCCCAACAGAAAATACCTAGATTTTTTATTTAAATATCACTTAACTAATTGCTAGGTAAAAAATAATTCTAATTTATCATCATTTCCTTAGAAAAAGTCAAAAACCCAACTTGAAATTTTCTTTGAATTTTATCTTAGTTGTGCCAACTTGATTAAGTTCAATTCTTTAAGGATTTTAATTGACACATTTTTACTCTTCATGTGTAAAAATCAACTATTCATTTTAAAGGTGTCACAATACTTTGAAAATGTCCTAACATGTCAACTTCATTATGGTTGGGTTAACTACCCTTCCAATTAAAGTTGACATACTCTAAACTCATCTAGGTTATAGATAACATACTCTTAGAAACCCAAAATCTATTGGTGCTCCTTGGGTGTTCTAGGTACTCATTAGGGATAACTTTCCTAATTAGTACCTTCCTAATGATTTTCTTATGCTTCATAGAAGCCTTAGTCATACTAGTATCCTTAAGGTCAACCATAGGGATAGCCTCCCTTGTAACCTTGACTTGACTTCTAGATCTACAATTAGTTCTATAGTCATATGAAACTCTATCATACAAGGACACCTTGTCCTTTGACTTGGATTTGTTCCCCAAACCCTTATTATCCATAGATGACCCTTATTTTCCTAAACCTAGGTTTTATTTCTTAGGCCCTTTGACACTTATCAAGTTTTGAACTCAAGAATTAATTCTCTATCCTTAATTCCTCAACCTCAAATGTTTCCTTTTTGCCCTGGATATTTTTCTTTTTAGGCTTAGATTTGTAGGTCTATCATTAAATGTCCTAAATTTTTCCTAATTTTAGGTGTGGTAGTCCTAGCATGAAATAACTTATAGTTTTCCCGAGGGCTTTCATGCTTTCCATTTTCATGATAAATAATATTAAAATGATGAAATTTAAATCTAGCATGCTCTTAATCATGATATAAAGAAGTATCATTAACTAACGGTACCTTAGTCTTATTCTTGGAAGCTGTCCATTGACTTGAGCTTCCTTTCTTGATTTTCCTTTGATACTTTTCCCTTGGGCATTGATTTTGATAGTGCCCCTTTTAATTGCATAGAAAGCATATTATATGCTCCTTACCTTTATGCACCAAGATTCTGACCTCATTTGATTTTTTCTTTTACCTTAGATGCCACTGAAACTTTCTTCTTGACCAATTTTGGACACTTATTTTTGTAGTGTCCTCGTTCTCTACACTCAAAACAAATTATATAATTTTTATCTTTTTAAATTGAATTTGTTATACCTTCATGGGTTGAGCTCGTAGAACAAGTAATTTCTTCTTTCGTATTGATTTTGGATGTGATGTTTTTTCTTGTTCCGATGTCAATAGGCTATGCTCCCCCTCAATCCTTAAGGTGGATGCCACTTGAATTTCTTCTTAGGATGTTGAATACCTTTCAACCTCTTAGTTCTCATGCTCTTGATCCAAAGAGTCTCACTTTTTAAATTCATTTTCATTTAGTGTTGAGGTTTGAGCTTCATGAAACTTGGCCAACTTGCTCCATAGCTCCTTAACATCTTGATATTCTCCTATCTTGTACAAAAGATTGTTAGGCAATAAATTAAGCAAAATTTTAGTTACCTTATCATTAGTCTCGAATATCTTGACTTGCTCGTCTATTCATTTCTTCTTCTTGAGAAGCTTTTTGTTGTCATCCATTGGAGTTTGAAAGCCTTCTATTAGAGTAAATCATTACTCTATCTCCATCATGAAATAGTTTTCAATCCTTGACCAAAGATCGAAGCTTCCAATTCTGAAGGGTGGATGTGTTGGTGCAAGATGCATCAGTGATGTCCTCCTCTAGTGTTTCAATGTTTAACAATATGCTTAAGTTAGTGATATATTAGACAAGGTAAGGGTTAGTCAAGAAATCCAAGAAATCCGTATCAAGGTAAACAAAGTGCTAGTTAACCTAGGCAATAAGTCCTGGTTCGAAGAATTGGGCACTAAGTCCTGATCATGGATTGGGCACTAAGTCATGGTCGAGGGTTGGGCACCTAAGACCTGACCGAGGGTTGGACACGAAGTCCTGGTTCGAAGAATTGGACACTAAGTCCTGGCCGAGGGCTAGGCACCTAAGACCTGACCGAGAGTTGGACACTAAGTCCTGGTGAGTGAAGCTGGGCACTAAGTCATGGTCATGGACTAGGCACGAAGTCTTGATCCGGAAGATTGGGCAAAAGTCCAATCGGAGGAGCCGGTTGGCAAACTTCTCCTGAGAGGAGTAAGCCAAAGGCGCATTCCCTGGGAAGGGAACACTAGGCATCGGTTCGACCTAGGGTTTCGTAGGAAATCCAAAGTCAGAACCAATCATTAAGGCTAAGATTATATATGTGCTTGTCTTGAGTTTGTGTATCTTGCAGGTACCTAGAATTGGAGGCAAAGCAGGCAAACAAACACACAAAATGGCCTGGAAAGCTGCTCCTGGGCGCCTGAATGGATACAGGCTCCCCCAAACATTCAGGCACCCTAGATACCAGGTGCCTGAATGAATCAGGCACCCAATAAGCTCTTGGGCGCCCAAGACAGGCCAACTTATCAGGTTCGCGAAGTTCGCGTTCTGGATGAAATTTTGACTGCGAATGAGGCGCCCTAGAGGCTCTTTGGCGCCCGAAAAGAAGCTATATAAAGGGGTTCGACCCCTCAACTCGGAACATCATCCGCGACATCATTCTAAGCATTCCGAGTGATGATAAAGCGCTAGAGACGAAGCTTTGAGACCAAGGAGGCTCCAGGAGGAAGTGCGCCGCACTTCGGAGTTCCAGATTGGCCAAATCTTCGATTTTTGTTTGGTTTGCGTTTACTTTATGCATTTAATTTTCCTTATCTTTTGGTTGTAAAAGTTGCACTGTAAGATGGGTTTCTCCGCCTCCGGAAAGTCCGAAAAGGAGACCATTAGTGGATGGGTGCTTCCCGTGCTTAGGCCTTGGACGTACTGACCCTAGGGTGTTGGGAACCAAGTAAAACCTACGTGCACTCTGAGTTGTTTGGTTTTTCGTTCTTTCTATTTCCGATGCTACTAACTCTCTGTCTAGAATGACCAAATGAACCTCAAAGTTTACTACAAGTTTACGAAGAAGTTTTTGAAGGATCGTCTAGGCGTGCTAGAGGGGGGGGTGACTAACACTTTTCCGGATTGGATCTCTACAAATTTGTTAGCGCAGCGGAAATAATATGCAAATGAAAACAATTACAATGCTAACACTTATCGTTTACTTGGTATCCACCCAGATGGGTGACTAGTCCAAGGATCCATGCCGCGAGTACCACTTTTCACTATCGAAAACTCTCCTTGAGGTGGAGAAACCTTTATAGTCGCTCTTCCTCTTTTCAGAATACAATAGAATACAAGAGAGGAAGTGGAAAACACTCTTCAGACGAGCAGCACTTCGACACTGTATGGAACCGTACCGTCTACGTGCAAAAAGGTGTTCCTTTTATAGGTGAACAGGACAAACTCGCAGTCTGTCCAGTCCCGCACCAGTCGACTGCCCCAAGGGCAGTCGACTGGTCTAGCATTAATTGCTAGCCAACGGCTAGTTTTCGGGGTATACCAGTCGACTGCCCCAAGGGCAGTCGACTGGTCCGAGGCCGAAAACTTTCTGTGAGTTTTGGCAGTCGACTGCCCCAGGGCCAGTCGACTGCCCTGCCTCACAGCTCAGCTCCAGCCACACCGGACCTTCTCCTTCACGTGTGCCTTCAGGTCTGCTCTCTTGGCTTGCCCCTTGAAGTCCTCTTCCTCTGGCTATCATCCCTCGGATGCGCACGCAAGCCTTCCCTTAGCTTGCCTCCATGTCAGCCTTCACGTGTGCCCTTGAAGTCCACTTCCCGGCTTGCCCTTGGAGCTCTCCTCCCTCGGCTCTCGTCCTTCGGATATGTCCAACATGTGTAATTCTCCAAGTCCTGCAAACTCAATCACACACATCAAATACAACATAACACTCTAACCTTAAACATATTCAACCACACACACATCAAAACCATGATCTTCCAATCATTTAAGGGTCGATTGCCTCAACAATCTCCCCCTTTTTGATGCGTGGCAATATGTTTAAGTTAGAGATAAATAATAGCCACAATAACAATAGCAAAAGATAGCAATTGAAAAAGCATAAGACATAGTAACCCTAAGAGGTAACCTCCCCCTTAACCTATGTCTTCTCCCCATTTTCAATTCTAATCATAATCCAAGTTAAGTTTCTATTTAACACTCAACAATCTTAAAAATGTAAGACATATCAGAACCTAAGAGGTAACCTCCCCCTTAATCCATGTCTTCTCCCCTTTTTTAATCATTCAAGGTCTAAGTGAGAAAGAAAACCTTAAACCATCCATTTCAAGTTAAAATTCTAACTTAAACCACCCATTCTCCCCCTTTGACACCATCAAAAGGATTGCCTCAAGCAACCCAACTCTATGGCATCAAATGAGAGAAAGTTGGATTTCTGAAATTTCTCACAGAAGCTAAAACTGGTCGTGCCAGTCGACTGCCCATGGGGCAGTCGACTGATACGCCATCAGTCTGAATTTTCAACTTTTCTGTCGAATTTCAGAAACTCCCAGAAAATTCTAGAAAATTCCAAAAATTATAAAATTTTGTATACATGTTTGAGATGATATACTCTATCAGGGAAAAATATTAGTCCATATAAAATTTCAAACATGCATGACTTTTGATAAAAACTCAAAAGTTTTGAAAACCACTACATTTTGTATCAAAATTACAATATAGTTTTGCAATTATATGACTTTTAAAAACATGGCAAAGTATATAAGACATAAAATGGTTTTCAAAGGTTTAAAATCTCCAACTATGATCTTTGGGCAAAGTGTCCATTGATTAAACACTTGCCTTCCCCATAATTGGTCTAGTTTTCATATTTTGATACTTCTAATGGTTCAACAATGTGCCACAAGCACAAGTGAACCAAATATATCACCCTAATGGATCAGACACCCTTTTTCATATCCAATATCTCAAAATTCATCGTACACTCCCACAAAACACATTCCAAGACCTCTTCTTAAGGATGTAAACTCCGATTCAGAAAGAGGCTTGGTAAAGATATCGGCTAGGTTCGACTTTGATTCAACATAGTGTAGTTCTATGTCTCCCCTTGCCACATGGTCTCTAATGAAGTGATGTTTCACTTCAATGTGTTTTGTCTTAGAGTGATGAACCAGATTTTTGGTTAAATTGATTGTATTTACATTATCACACAAGACTTTGACCTTGGTGTAATGTAACTCATAATCCTCTAAGGTGTGCATAATCCAAAGGAGTTGGGAAACACACCCACCCATTGCCACATATTCCGCCTCCGTTGTTGATAGGGCAACGCATGGTTGTTTCCTACTACTCCAACTAACTAAGGAAGACCCAAGGAATTGACACCCTCCACTTGTACTCTTCCTATCTAGCTTACAACCCGCATAATCAGAGTCGGTGTATCCAATTAGATCACTACTAGGAGTTCTACGATACTAAAGTCCGACATTTAGGGTACCTTTCACATATCTTAGGATCATCTTAACTACAACCAAATGGGACTCTTTGGCACAAGATTGGTACCTAGCACACATACCCACCATAAAAAGTATATCTGGTCTACTAGCGGTTAGGTATAGGAGGCTAGCAATCATGCTTCTATATTGTTTAGAGTCTACCATTTTCCCTTCAAGGTCACTATCCATTTTCACATTGGTTCCTATGGGTGTAGATGCTACCTTAGCATTTTCTAAACCAAATTTCTTTAACATCTCCTTAGCATATTTGGTTTGAAAAACATGTGTACCTTCATTAGTTTGCTTAACTTGAAGACCTAAAAAGAAGGTCAACTCTCCTACAAGACTCATTTCAAATTCATCTTCCATACACTTGATGAATTCTTGTAGGAAGTCATTTTTTGTTGACCCAAAAATGATATCGTCTACATAGACTTGGGCAACAAATATGTCCTTGTCCTTAGATTTTAGGAACAAAGTAGGGTCAATTGTTCCTCTCCTAAACCCCTTAGACACCAAAAATGAAGAAAGCCTTTCATACCAATCCCGGGGAGCTTGTTTCAGTCCATATAAGACATTTCTTAATTTGAACATGTGTCTTGGATAGTTAGGGTCCTCAAACCCGGGGGGTTGTTCTACATAGACCTCTTTCTTAATGATCCCATTAAGAAATGCCGACTTCACATCCATTTGGTGGAGTGTGAAACCCATGTGAGCGGCATAGGCTAGTAGAATTCTAATTGATTCTAACCTAGCTACGGGGGCATAAGTCTCATCATAATCTAGTCCCTCAACTTGGTTAAACCCCCTAGCTACCAATCTAGCCTTGTTCCTAGTGATTTTACCTTGGTCATCTAGTTTGTTCCTAAAGACCCATCTAGTGGTTACAATAGTGCAATCATTGGGCCTAGGAACTAACTCCCAAACTTCACTCCTCTCAAATTGATTTAGCTCTTCTTGCATGGCTAAGACCCAATCAACATCTCCCAATGCTTCATCAATGGACTTGGGTTCCAATTGGGAGATTAAAGCTATTTGACTAGTTTGATCCCTAAAATAAGACCTAGTCCTTACTCCTTGAGCGACATCACCCACTATTTGGTCAATAGGATGATCATGGTGATGTCTCAAGGGCCTAGAGGTTGTGGGTTCATTTACTCCTTCTTCCTCATCCTCTAGGGTACTTCTTACTCCCCCTTGATCATTGCCCTCCAAATGTAGGTCTTGGATTCTTTGGGCAAGGGGTTGGACCTCCTCTATATCCTTATCAATTGAGGCCTTTCTAGGGTAGGTACTAGTTGTTTCATCAAATTTAACATTTGAGGACTCCTCAATCACTTTTGTCCTCTTGTTGTAAACTCTATAACCTCTACTAGTCAAGGAGTACCCTACTAGAATTCCTTCATCGGCTTTTGACTCAAACATTCTTAGGTCGTCTTTGGTATTTAAGATGTAGACTTTACACCCAAAGACCCTAAAATAGTGGACTTGTGATACCCTTTCATTCCATAGTTCAAAAGGTGTTTTTCCTAGGAACCTATGTACCAAAACCCGGTTTTGAATATAGCAAGTGGTGTTAACCGCTTCAGCCCAAAAGTAGCTAGGAAGGAAATATGCATTAAGCATAGTCCTAGCAGCTTCTTGTAGGACTCGGTTTCTCCTCTCAACTACCCCATTTTGTTGAGGAGACCTTGGGCATGAAAATTCATGCTTGTACCCATTTTCAACACAAAATTGTGTGAAACTTGCGTTTTGGAACTCCCGACCGTAGTCACTCCTAATTCGGTTTATTTTGATTTGTTTTTCATTTTCTACCCTTTTACTAAATTCTATAAAAATCTCTAGGGTATCATCCTTATGTTTCAAGAAATAAACCCATGTAAACCTAGAAAAATCATCTATTATGACTAGGCAATATTTACTCCCTACAAGTGAGGGAGTGCTATGACAATCAAACAAATCTATATGCAAAAGTTCTAAAGGTAAAGAAGTAGTGGTTAGAGTTTTACCTTTGTGTGATGCTTTTGATTGCTTACCCTCTTGGCATGCATCACACAACTTGGTCTTCTCGTACTTGATCATTGGTAGCCTCTTCACCAACTCTTCCTTGGCCACTCTTGCAATGCTCCTCATGTTGACATGTCCAAGTCTCCGGTGCCACAACCATCCTTCTTCTTCTTTGGACATGAAACACTTAGCAACATTGTTAGTAGCATAAGTAAGATCAAGATAATATAAATTTGCCTCTCTAAACCCTTCTAATATGATAGTATTTGATTCATTATGCCTTATTACACATTTCCTAGCATGAAATTCAACTTTAAAACCGGCATCACATAATTGACTCACACTTAATAAATTGAATTTCATATCTTTGATTAGAAGTACCTTATGTATAGAAATGGTGGAAGATACCTCAATTATGCCCCTACCAATGATTCTCAATTTTCCACTATTCCCAAAGGAGACCGTCCCTTCTCTTAAGTAGCTAATAGTGATGAATTTGCTCACATCCCCGGTCATGTGTCTTGAGCATTCACTATCTACTATCCACATAGTTGAGGCCTCCTTCACTTTACCTAAACAACATGGAAAACATACTCTTTTGGTACTCATATCTTTGATCCATAAGCATCATTCAGAAATTCTTAGGTACCCATGCCTTCTTTGTGTTTCCCCTAGCCCCTAGTCTCCTAGATACACCAATCCTACCGGTAAGTGAGACAAAGGCCACTTCCTTTGTCTTAGGCATATAACCCAACTCGGCCTTGTTATACACAGCCCTTTGACTGTTGATGATCATGTCCAGGTTACTAGATCATACTTGGAATTTCCTAAGGGCCTTTGTGAGGTCATCTACTTGTTTCCTTAGTTCCCTATTTTCAGTTTCAGCATGTAAAGCATTTGAAGAAGTAGAACTAGCATGCAATTCTTTAAGTTTAGTAGATTCTACTCTAAGCATGACAATTTCTTCTTTTAGCTCCTTAATTTTACTTCTAGCCTTAGCTAAGTCCATGTTGGTGCTAGAAATTATCTTTACTAAGGTAGAGGAGGGTAAGTGGTATACCTCACTTACCGAAGCTTCTGACTCTGATGATGAAGTGGAGGAGCTCTCATCTTCACTGCTTGAGCTTCGTTCATCATCTGATAAATCCGAGTGGTCTTGTGTCATAAGAGCAAAGTGGGAGACTTGCTCTTCTTCTTCCTCTGAGGATGATGGATCATCCCATGTCGCCTTTAGGTTGGTGGCACCCTTCTCCTTTCCTTTTGACTTCTTCTTGTCACTCTTCTTCTTCTCCTCCTTGTCATCTCTTTTCTTCAATTGGGGGCACTCGTTCTTCATGTGTCCCTCTTGGTGACAGTTGTAACATATGATGTCTTTGGCCTTACCCTTACCTTTGGACCCTTTCCTAGCATAGGACTTGTTAGACAAACTTTTAAAAGCTCTACGAAATTTTCTTACCATGAACGCCTCTTGATCGCTATCCAAGGAGGCACTGGATTCCTTTGAATCTGATGATGAGGAGTAGATCACTTTCTTCTTCTCCTTCCTTTTTTTCTTCTCCTTTTCTGCAACAAAGGCAATACCTTTCTCTTTGGCCGAGACATTAGCTTGCTCGTATAGTTCAAATTCACAGAAAAGGTCGTCTAGTTTAACAATTGACAAATCCCTTGATACCTTGTAAGCATCAACCATGGATGCCCACAAGGTGGTTCTCGGGAAGGCTTGTAGAACATACCTGACGATGTCCCGATTCTCGATCTTCTCTCCAATGACATGGAGCTCATTGATCACTTCCTTTACCCTTCCATGTAGCTGGCTGACGGTTTCGTTGCTCTTCATGGATAGGGATTGTAATTGGGCCACTAGCAAGTCCTTCTTGGCTCTTCTGGACTCGTTTGACCCCTCGTTCAATTCCACCAACTTGTCCCACAGTTCCTTGGTGCTCTTGAATGGCCCCACCTTGTTCAGTTGCTCCTTCGAGAGCCCGCACTGCAGTGTGGTGGTGGCCTTGGCATTGGATTGCGCCCTCTTCATCACCTCTTTCGACCAAGATCTCATCGGTGTTGGTTCTCCTCTCTCATCGATGGGCGCCTCGAAGCCATCTGCAACACTTATCCAATTCTCAATATCATTCATAAGATAGTATTGCATCCTACCTTTCCAGTAAGCGAAGTCGTTCCCGTCGAAGGAAGGTGGTTGTGCGGTGGAGTATCCCTCTTGAAACGCCATTAAATTTGCTCCGGTTGACGGTTAGTTCTTCCGAAACCCACCGGCTTTGATACCAACTGAAGGATCGTCTAGGTGTGCTAGAGGGGGGGGGGGTGAATAGCACTTTTCCGGATTGGATTTCTATAAATTTGTTAGCGCAGCGGAAATAATATGCAAATGAAAATAATTACAATGCTAACACTTATCGTTTACTTGGTATCCACCCAGATGGGTGACTAGTCCAAGGATCCACGCCGCGAGCACCACTTTTCACTATCGAAAACTCTCCTTGAGGTGGAGAAACCTTTACAGTTGATCTTCCTCTTTTCAGAATACAGTAGAATACAAGAGAGGAAGTGGAAAACACTCTTCAGACGAGCAGCACTTCGACACTGTACGGAACCGTACCATCCACGTGCAAAAATGTGCTCCTTTTATAGGTGAACAGGACAAACTTGCAGTCTGTCCAGTCCCGCACCAGTCGACTGCCCCAAGGGTAGTTGACTGGTCTAGCATTAATTGCTAGCCAACAGCTAGTTTTCGGGGTATACCAGTCGACTGCCCCAAGGGCAGTCGACTGGTCCGAGGCCGAAAACTTTCTGTGGGTTTTGGCAGTCAACTGCCCCAGGGCCAGTCGACTGCCCTGCCTCACAGCTTAGCTCCAGCCACACCGGACCTTCTCCTTCACGTGTGCCTTCAGGTCTGCTCCCTTGGCTTGCCCCTTGAAGTCCTCTTCCTCTGGCTATCGTCCCTCGGATGCGCACGCAAGCCTTCCCTTGGCTTGCCTCCATGTCACCCTTCACGTGTGCCCTTGAAGTCCACTTCCCGGCTTGCCCTTGGAGCTCTCCTCCCTCGGCTCTCGTCCCTCGGATATGTCCAACATGTGTGATTCTCCAAGTCCTGCAAACTCAATCATACACATCAAATACAACATAACACTCTTACCTTAAACATATTCAACCACACACACATCAAAATCATGATCTTCCAATCATTTAAGGGCCGATTGCCTCAACAGTTTTTAACGAGTCGATATTCACCCCCCTCTGTCGATGGCACCGGTCCCACAAGTGGTATCAGAGCCTGGTAGCTCTTCACCGGACTAACAGCCAACAGAGCAAAGACGCCAGGAGTTGAGGGGGGGGGAGCCAGGGGTGAATCAGGTATTTTTTCAATTATGTTTGTTTTCAAATTTCACATAATATGTTTTAAGTGCAAGGAGAGAGGACACTATAAAAACCAGTGTTCTACTCGTAAGACTCGATCGTCACCACCAGCGGGAAAGGAGGTACCAGCGCCAGGAGTCCGGAGTGATAAGAGCCACATCAAGTGCTTCAAATGTCAAAAGCACGGACACTACAAGAATCAGTGTCCGACCAAGGTACGAAAAGTTTATTAATAATTTTCAAATTCCTCCACAGTTTTTCAAGCATGTTGATAATTTAGATAAATCTGTTAATTTTTCTGATAAACTAGATCTTTTGCATAATCAACTTAGGTTGTTGAATGACAAATTACTAAACATTGATAATACTAAAATATCATATATGAATTCCTTAATGTTATATCAATGCACCATTTTTAGAATTAATACCAATATTTTATCTGATAATGCTGATAAGGATAATAATACTTTAATTTATATTTCTGATAATATTGTTGATAATGATGAAATTAAAATTAATAATCCTTTAATTTCTAATATTTCTGAAAATGTTAAGAATGACAATATTAATAACGATAATTTTAAGGATAATGATGAAATGGTTTCTAATATTTTTGAGAATAAATCTGAAGATAATCCTGATAATCTAGAAACCTCTGTAGATAATAATGATGATTTAATTAATGACTTCTTGGATAATTCTGGTAACCTTGAAATTAATTATGAAACATTAATTAGTAGTCCTGAAATCTATTCTACCTACTATGAAGATGTAGAAGAATACAACTCTGATGATGAGGATGAGGAGGAAGAAGAATTTCTTAGAATTAAAGCTACATTTAACAAATTCTTCAAAGAATCAAACAAAGAAGAAATATTAGATAAATTTGAAAGATTAAATGAAAGAGAAATAGTAGATGATTCAGATATTTTTGAATTAATTGATTTAATGCAACTAGACTCAAAACTATTAACTCAATTTAATCCTTAATTATTTTAACTCAAATTAATCCTTAACTATTTTAACTCAAATTAATCCTTAATTATTTTAACTCAATTTAATCCTTAACTATTTTAACTCAAATTAATACTTAATTATTTTAACTTTAATTAATACTTAATTATTTTAACTTTAATTAATCCTTAATTATTTTAACTTTAATTAACCCTTAATTATTTTAACTTTAAGTAATACTTAACTTTAATTAATCCTTAATTATTTTACCTTTAATTAATACTTAATTATTTTAACTTTAATTAATCCCTAATTATTTTAACTTTAATTAACCCTTAATTATTTTAACTTTAATTAATACTTAAATTTAATTAATCGTTAATTATTCTAACTTTAATTAATACTTAACTTTAATTAATAATTAACTATTTTAACTTCAATTAATCCTTAATCAATTTTAAATCTAATCAATTCTTAATAATGTCAACCTTAATTAATAATTTCAACCTTAATTGACTTCTAATTAGTCATTAATAACTCAATTTCATACTCAATCCACGAACTAAAACTTCCAATAAAATACCCTTAATTATGAAATTAAATAAAATCTTACCCAACTGAAACAATCAATTTAATAAAATTAAATATGTCAAAATGAGTTGGCATATTCGCGGGTTCACACGATATGTATCAAATCGAGAATTTGATACATTATTAGAAACTTAATTAAAATGTCTTGACTTGTTTGAATCATGCATAAATATCATGTACATGCATCTGCTAATTTTTTGTTAAATATATCTGCCATGTCATTCATGTTTAATCTTCTACATGATTTAGAACGATTAGATAGGAAAAAGACTAGTTGATACTTGCCTAACCTAGTACCAGGGTGGGGCGAGATGATAGTACGTTAGGAAAGTTTGGCCTAGCTAAGTGGAACTGCCGAAGCTACCTCACCACATTCTAGACTAGTTAGACCAGAGTTTTTCAAAGAGTAAAATAAAGGTATTATTTCTTTAAAAGGCTTTGTCTAAGGAAAGGGTTGATGATCCAATAAGGCTACGACCAAAGAAGGTCTCTGTGCCTCGCCAAGACCTGGAAGTCGATTATTGAAATCTACTTTTAGATTACAAATTGATTAAACTCGAATCTAACTCGAGGTCAACCAGTCTATAAATAAATTGAGAAAAATTATTTAAGCATCTCACAATACACCCATAAGGCAACGATACTTGCTTGTATTGAGACACTTAGAATGGGTGAGATGTTAAGGATTAATTAATTGACAGGTGTTTTTCAAAATGTTTTCAAAATCTTTAAGATATTTTTCTAAAAATCTATTTTAAAAATAATGTTTTAACATAATAATGTTTTTATGGATTTCATGCTTGCCTGATTGCTTATATATAATACATTTTCAAAAATTATATCTTTTCAAAAATTTGGTTGACCTTCACAATTAGACACAAACCTTTTAGGTTAACACTAGAGTCCCTTAAAGACACTTAGATAGAGTCAGACGGTGTCGGGTTCAGGGGGAGCGTTTTTTAAATTTTTTTTTAATTTACTCATTTCAAAAAGTATTCTTTTCGAAAAATTCAGATCTTTCAAATACATGGTGCTTTAAAAATTATTATCATTTCAAAATATATTTTCGGAAAATGTCTCAAAACTTATGATATACTTCAAAACATCTTTTTCAAAAATCTTTGCTTTGAAAATTATCATACTATTTCAAAATGCATATGCATGTCAAAAGTTGTTTTGGGCTTATTATATCATTTCAAAATGTATTCAAAAATTGTTTTAAATTACTATTTTGATTTTGATAAACCTAAAGACACATAGGAAGTCTTCGTTATGATCTACAAGAACTCCTAGGATGTGTCAGATTTAGGGGGAGTCTAAGTCAAAAGAAATTGATTCTATTTTCAGATGATTTTTTTAAAATTATTAGATAATTCTTTTGGTTTGAATCAAATCCTAAGACTCAGAGGAAGATCACTTGTAGTCAACAAGCTTCCTAGGATTGTGTCAAGTTTAGGGCAAGGTCAAATTAAAAGAACGATTAAATATTTCAAAATATTATGTTTTCATTTAGTATATTCTCAAAATCATTTTGAAAACATAAGTATTCTCTCATTTTAAAATCATATTTTTTTTGGTCTTAAAAATCACTTTATAAAGATATTTTACTATCATTCTCAAAACGCTTATTTTGAAAATCTTTTTTCTGGAATCACTTTTGAAAATAATTTTACTTGAGTTTGGAGAATTTTTAGGACACTTAGGGAAATTTCCTTGTAGTTAACAAAGTTTCCTAGGATTGTGTCAGACTGGAAAAGAATCCAAGTCAAGAACATATTTTGAAAATCTAATTTCAAAAGTTATAAAGTATTTTTAAAATATTTTTTTAAGTGCACAATATTTTTCAAAGTATAAATTTTTTTTTGTGCACAATATTTTTTCAAAAGTTTTCTATGTGCAATATTTTTCTAAGTGCGAATTTTTCTAAGTACAAAATCTTTTTCTAAGTGCACAAAATTTTTCTAAGTACAAAATCTTTTTCCAAGTGCATGAAATTTTTCTAAATACAAAATATTTTTCTAAATGTAAAAAGATTTTGAAGTGTTGCAGAATTTTTCTAAGTGTAAAATATTTTTTAAGTGCAACATTTTTCTAAATGACTTTTAAGTGTAAGATTTTTTTAAGTTACAAATTTTTTCTAAGTGAAAAATATTTTTCTAAGTGTAAATTCCTTTTTGCAAAATATTTCTAAGTGAAAAATATTTTTCTAAATACTAATTCTTTTGCAAAATGCAAGGTGTGTTCCTTTTGGTACAAATTTTCATTGTTGGCGCAAGTATTTTTGTCATTTTTTTTATGTAAGACAAAGGGGGGAGAGAGAAGCTTAAGTTAGAAATTTTTTCGTTTTCTCCAAAGCATCAAAACTTAAATCAAAATCTTTTTTGTTTTCTCCCAAGGAACAAAACTTAAATCAAAATCTTTTTTGTTTTCTCCCAAGGATCAAAACTTAACCCTTAAATCCAATCTAATTTAAGATATTGTCAAACATCAAAAAGAGGAAGATTGTTGGTGCAAGATGCATCAGTGATGTCCTCCTCTAGTGTTTCAATATTTAACAATATGTTTAAGTTAGTGATATATTAGACAAGGTAAGGGTTAGTCAAGAAATCCATGAAATCCGTATCAAGGTAAACAAAGTCCTAGTTAACCTAGGCAATAAGTCCTGGTTCAAAGAATTGGGCACTAAGTCCTGGCCTAGGGCTGGGCACCTAATGTAGCGACCCGCCTTCTCTACCTTAGGCGGACCGCTACTTGTCTACTTCTTGACTCTACTGCACGACTAAGAATGCGGAACTTCTTTTTTTTTTCTTTTAAATCCATCTAGGGATGATATTCTGACTCTAATAGTCATGCATGATACAATGGCACACTTCTTTTCATCTATAGAACTTCTCTGCAATGGTACCAGTCGACTGAGATCTAACCAGTCGACTGGTATCGGCCACAGAAAGTTTCTGGGCGCGGCACCAGTCGACTGGCCTCTTGGCAGTCGACTGATGCATCGAACAGAAGCTGCCGTTCGATAGGGCAGTCGACTGATACTGAACCAGTCGACTGGCACGCCTGAAAAGCTGAAATTCAGATTCGAGACTTTGTTTCAAAAGCCCACCAAACATATAGTTTCAAGCCATACAAAGACACAACACCATTTCTATACTCTATACTAGTTTCCTAAACATTTTAGCCAATCAAAACAACTTCATAAACTCGAAATTTGGACTTTTGCGGAAGTAATTAAGTTATGAAAATCTATAAGAACTTTAAACTAGAGTTTTGTACCAAACTTAACTCCTATGCATTCATAACACCAAATACATGTTCTATAACCTTACTAAAGCATTGTGAAATGTGAATGCAACTTTTCTAAGCATATTTAAGCAGTAAAAACTTGATTCAAAGGGAAACTAGCACTATCTTGGCACATGCATCAATAGCTCCAACAAAGTATCAATATTCAAAACTACTCACACTTCTACTCATCCAATGCAATCGTAAGGATATGTATGCTAAATGAAATGACATGGAATCTTTACTTGTGGTTTTAAGACATGCAAAATATCTAAAACGCAATTACTTGGATAAATTCTATATAATCTAACTTAAACTAAGACTCTATAACCAAATGGATTTGGAGTCTTTTATTCCTCTTGTCCCAAGGACCTCTCCAAGGTCAGCCACCACACACACGTCACTCAGCATCGCCTTGTCGCCTTCCTTCAGAATTGCTTGCCTTTACCTTTACCTGCAGCAAGAGGAAATGCAACTAATAAGCATAAAGCTTAGTAAGTACTATCTAGCTCACAAAATCTCGAAATGTGCAAACATGCTTTTTAAACAAGGTGAAATCACATGAGATACTTTTATGCTTAAAAGAAAACACTAAAAACATATATAACTCAAAACATGCATACTCAAGCACTAATGAGTCTTAACTTACTTGTTCTTGGCTTAACTTGAAGCTTTAGCAATTCTTTAACTTTAAATCTTTCTTTAACTTTTTGAAAACTTTCTTAAACTTTAGAAAACTTTGCTAAAGCATATACTTGAAAATAATAACTCACTTGGATCCACTTAAGACGTAAGTACCATCTTATGCGCGTTCCCTAAAAGGTTAGGGTAGCGAGCCACCAATCCTAATAGAGCAGACCTTGGTCTACCAGGGCCAAGACCTTGGAATTGGACACCTGGATTTCTTTAACGACGCCCTTGGACGCCGGGTACTGGCCTTAGAAAATAAAATAGCTTTTCTTTCTTTTCTTTCTTATCTTTAAATGCCTTGGCATTTTAACGAGCACCTTGTGTGCCCAAATCCCTAAGTCTTGACTTTTGGGGATTTCTTAAGGCCTTGGCCTTTTCTTTTCTTATCTTTATCTTCTCTTTTCTTCTCTCATAACTTTTCTTAGTCCCTAACCTCATATAGGGTACTTAATCAAACTTATACAAGCATGGATTAAACTAGAGTTACATGCAAAAATCGTAACTAAAGGAAAATTTGCATCTTTAACTTTCTAACGGGAAAAACTTGCGGAAAAACCGCCTCTTACTGCAGGTGAGCAGTACTTACCTCGATATCTTGGACTTACAACCAAGAACGGCGTCGGAGGTTCCGGAGAAACTCGGAGTCTCGGAGATTTCTTCGCGCTCACGCGTTCCTCTCGTCGCGGGGATTCCGAATATTGGAAGATCTCTCGGAGGAGAGCCTTGGCCGGCCACCGGAGGAAGCCTTAGGGCTTGGTGTGTTTTCGCCCAAGGGAGGAGAGAGGGGCGGCGTGAGGGTTTTTGGGCGAGGAAGAGAGTTTGGTTGAGAGAAAATAAAATTTCTCTCTTTAATTATCTATTTATACTTATGGGGGCGAATTTACCTAATTATACCTTATCTATTGTTTCGCTCAGTCTATTTCAACAAAAACCAACCAGCGCAGCTGGTCCGCCCATTCATCTCTCACAGCGTAGGTGAAGGGTTCGATTCCCTCCTACGCGATTTTTGTTTATAACCCTTTTTGCCACTTTCGCTTACGGAAAAATTCTATAAAAATATCCTAAAAATATCTAGAATATTTCTAAAATATTTTTAACTAATTTCAAGGACTTTAAGGACTTAAAAGGGAAATTTTGGGGCGTTACAATCCCCCATACCTTATGAAAAGTTCGTCCTCGAACTTAGAATAATTCTGGATATCTTTCTCTCATGCTGTCCTCACGTTCCCAAGTAGCCTCCTCATGCTTCTGATTCTGCCAGATGACCTTCACTAGTGGCACTTCTTTGTTTCTTAATCTTTTAACTGCTTTGTCCACTATCTGTGTCGGTCTGCTCTCATAGCTAAGATCTTCTTGGATCTGCACTGACTGAGGCTGAATCACTTGATTGGGATCGTGAATACACTTCTTTAGCATAGAGACATGAAATGTACTGTGGATAGCGGACATGTCCTCTGGCAAGTCCAGCTCATAGGCTACCTTTCCAACTCTCTTTATAATCTTGTAGGGTCCTATGTAGCGAGGACTCAGCTTGCCCTTTTTACCAAATCTCATCACTCCCTTCATGGGAGCGACCTTGAGAAATACTGAATCTCCAACTTGGAACTCAAGTGGCCTACGACGTGTGTCAGCATAACTTTTCTGTCTACTCTGGGCAGTCTCAATCCTCTGGCGGATCATCTGGATAGCCTGAGTGGTCTCATCTATAAGCTCAGTCTTGCTGCCTAGTCCTGACTCCATCTCTTTCTTCTCACCAGCTTCTTGCCAACATATGGGTGATCTGCATTTTCTGCCATACAATGCCTCATAAGGCGCCATCCTGATGGTGGCCTGATAGCTATTGTTGTAGGCAACCTCAGCTAAGCACAGAAATTTGCACCAACTACCTTTAAAGTCCAACGCACAAGCCCTGAGCATGTCTTCTAAAATCTGATTTACTCTCTCTGTTTGTCCATCTGTCTGGGGATGGAAAGCTGTGCTGAACTGAAGTCTGGTGCCTAGGGCGTCCTGAACACACCTCCAAAAATGGGAGATGAACCGCCCATCTCTGTCAGACACGATCGACCTCGGAACTCCGTGAAGCCTGATCACTTCTTTCACGTACAGCTGTGCTAACTGCTCTACTGAATGCGATAACTTGATGGCTAGGAAGTGGGCAGACTTGGTCAATCTGTCCACTATCACCCATATTGCATCGTGTCCATGGGTGGTCCTTGGGAGACCTGTGATAAAATCCATGGATATCTCTTCCCACTTCCACTCTGGAATGGAAGAGGCTGCAGAACTCCTCCTAGTCTCTGGTGTTCTGCTTTGACTCTCTGGCAGGTCAAGCAGGTACTGATATATCTGGCCACGTCTCGCTTGAGTCCAGACCACCAGAACCTTTTCTTTAAATCTTGGTACATCTTGGTAGAACCAGGATGCATAGAGTACGGGGTATTGTGAGCTTCTTCTAAAATATTCTTTCTTAGTTTCCTCATCATTGGGGACGCAAAGACGGTCTCCAAGATAGAGGATGCCACTATCTGATACTCGAAACTCTGAATTTTCTGCCTCTTGGATCTCCTGCTTGATCTTCTGGATCTCTGGGTCTTGACTTTGCTTTCTTTGTATATCCACAAGCAGGGTTGACTCTAGAGTCAATGCAGAAAGTTGCCCAATTATTACCTCGACTCCAAAATCCTTTATTTCTTTCTGAAGGGATAGAGACAGTGATGATAGGGTCATCAGTGCTGCACAGGATTTTCTGCTCAGTGCATCTGCCACTTTATTAGCTCTACCTGGGTGGTAGAGGATTTCACAGTCATAATCTTTGACCAACTCTAGCCACCTGCGCTGCCTCATATTCAGATCCTTCTGAGTGAAGAAGTACTTCAAACTCTGATGGTCTGTGAAGATTCTGCACTGCACTCCATACAGGTAGTGTCTCCAGAGCATCAGTGCAAAAACCACAGCTGCTAGCTCAAGGTCGTGGGTGGGGTAATTCTTCTCATAGTCCTTGAGCTGACAGCTCCAAGGCCCATCTTGGATGCATCACTGTAGATGTCAAAGGCCTTGTCACTCTCTGGAACCGTCAGGATGGGAGCACTGGTCAGTCTCTTCTTCAGCTCTAGAAAACTGTGCTCGCATTTATCTGACCATTCAAACTTCTTGTTCTTTCTGGTCAAGGCTGTGAGTGGAGAGGCTATTCTGGAAAAGTCCTCCACAAATTTTCTGTAATATCCTGCCAGGCCTAAGAAACTCCTGATTTCACTGGCATTCTTGGGTCTACACCAGTTGCTGACTGCTTCTATCTTGGCTGGATCAACTTGAATGCCTTCTTTGGATACAATGTGACCTAGGAAGGCCACCTGATCTAGCCAAAACTCACACTTTGAGAATTTTGCATAGAGCTTCTCCTGCTGAAGTATCTGCAGCACTATCCTCAAGTGTGTAGCATGGTCCTCTGGAGTCTGTGAGTATATGAGAATATCATCAATAAATACAATGACGAATTTATCGAGATACTCCCTGAAGATGTGGTTCATTAGCTCCATGAAGACTGCTGGAGCATTGGTTACTCCAAAAGGCATCACTACAAATTCGTAGTGGCCGTATCTTGTCCTGAAGGCCGTCCTGGGGATGTCACTTTCTTTAACCTTTAGCTGATGATACCCAGAACGCAGATCTATCTTCGAGAACACTGTAGCCCCTTTGAGTTGATCAAATAAATCATCTATTCTAGGAAGGGGGTACTTGTTCTTGATGGTTACCTTGTTCAGAGCTCTGTAGTCTATGCACAGACGCATAGACCCATCCTTCTTCTTGACGAAAAGTACAGGAGCTCCCCAGGGTGAATGACTCGGGCGGATGAAGCCCTTGTCTAGTAGCTCCTGGAGTTGCTCTTGTAATTCTTTCAGCTCTGCAGGAGACATACGATATGGGGCTTTTGAGACCGGACCGGTACCTGGCACCAGCTCAATCTCAAATTTCACCTCCCTGTTGGGTGGTAGTCCAGGTAGTTCTTCTGGAAACACTTCTGGATATTCGCAGACTACCCGTACATCCTCCTGCTTGAGTTCTTTCTTTGCTTCTGAGTCCACTACGTGTGCAAGAAAACCAACACACCCTTGCTCTAGCATCTGGTGGGCTGCCAAGGCTGAGAGGAATTTCTGAGTCTTCCTCTTTGGGGCTCCTTGAAACTCGAACGGTGGTTCTCCTTCTGGGCTGAAAACCACCTTCCTTCTACGGCAGCCCACTGAAGCGCTGTACTTACTGAGGAAATCCATGCCCAGTATGATGTCGAAGTCTTGCATCGCAAGGACTATCAGATCGACATATAGCTCTCGATCTGAAATCTTGATTGGCACAGCCCGGAGTCGCTGGGTGGATTCCATGATCTCCCCTGAAGGGAGAGTTGTTAGGAATCTGGACTCCCAACTCTCTGCAGGCACCTGTAACTTACTAGCAAAAGGTACTGATACGAAAGAATGGGTCGCCCCAGTGTCAAACAGTGTAGTAGCTAAATGCTGAAAAGTAACTATTTGACCTGTTACGACCGTGGAGGCACTGGCAGCTTCTTCCTTCGTGAGGGAAAAGACTCTGGCATTGGTTGGAACTGGTGCTGCTTCCAACCTCCCTGACTGATCTGAGGTCCCTCCAGTATAGTAGGCATGTAATGTAACTGAGGCTTGCCTCCATACTGTACGGACTGCTGAGGAAGTACCTTAAACTTGTTTGGGCAGTCTCTGGATCTGTGTCCCTCTTGTCCACATGAGTAGCATCCAGTTACACCCAAAAGGCATGCTCCTGGATGGGTCCTCCCACACTTAGGACAAGGTGGATACCTAGCTTGCTTGTTCTCTGGGTTTCCTTTTTGGCTGCCAGGCCACTGCTTCCTTTTGTGGTTCTTATTCTTCCAGTTCTGGTTATTTGGCTGAGGCTTCTGGCCTCCTGTTGTCTTGTTCTCAATCAGGACTGGCTTCTGCTGTGTTTGTTGTGCCTTGATGCTATTCAGATAGTGCTCTGAGATTAGAGCACTACTGACCAACTCCTCGCTGGTCTGGGGTCGGTGCGTCCCGCTGTTCACGTTGAGTGCTATTTCAGGGTTCAGCATGCGGAGCATCAGTCTGACTCGCTCCTTCTCTGTGCTGACTAGCTCTGGGCAGAGGCGAGCTAGTCTGTTGAACTTCGCGACTGCTTCTCCCACTGGTAGGTTACCTTGTCTGAACTCCATGAAGTCCTCGTAGTGCTTGTTGGTAACCCTCATGTGGAAGAACTCCTCATAGAACTCTTGCTCGAAATCTGTCCAGCTCATCTGGTTGACTATCCTCTTACTCTTGACCCGCTCCCACCACATACGAGCATCTCCAATTAGGCAGAAGGAGGCACATTTGACCTTCTCGACTTCTGGCCAGTCAAGAAGCTCCATTGTGCTCTCTAAAGTCTTGAACCAGGCCTGGGCATCCCAGGGCTCAGTCGTGCCTAAGAAGCTTTCAGGTTTCAGCCTCTGCCACTGGACGAAGTATGCTTCTTGTCTTCGGTTCACGGCAGGGGTCTCCTGTGTGACTGGTGGAACTTCAGCCACCACTGGAGTTCCCACTCCTGCTGTGGGTGGTGTAGGGGGCACTGGGTGCTGATTTGCCATCAGTGTGGCGATGGTCTTCTGTTGTTCTGTAATCTGAGCTTGCATTTGAGCAATGACTGCCATCAGGTTTGGCTGTTCTGTGCCAGGCTCATTGTTATCTTGAACTGGAGTTCTGTCCCTTGCATTAGGAGCTCGGCCTCTTCTTGCCATCTAATAATGCATAAGGGAATAAGAAATCACTACTACATCTCTAGGTATAAACTTGTCTTCTTACTTAGTAACCTAATATCCATTCTAGGGATTAAACATGATTCCGTGATACTAAGGTATTAAACATGCTTCCTTGTTCTACGCACATATGAGTAAGTACTTAAGCATTTCTCTATACTGCAATTAAATAAAGGAGCAATAGAAAAACTGAAACTTAAAGCTTTCTTACTTGAAGACGGCAAGGTTGATGCTGATGTGTGTGTGATGCTGGAGAATGGGAACTGCTCTGATACCACCTGTAGCGACCCGCCTTCTCTACCTTAGACGGACCGCTACTTGTCTACTTCTTGACTCTACTGCACGACTAAGAATGCGGAACTTCTTTTTTTTTCTTTTAAATCCATCTAGGGATGATATTCTGACTCTAATAGTCATGCATGATACAATGACACACTTCTTTTCATCTATAGAACTTCTTTGCAATGGTACCAGTCGACTGAGATCTAACCAGTCGACTGGTATCGGCCACAGAAAGTTTCTGGGCGCGGCACCAGTCGACTGGCCTCTTGGCAGTCGACTGATGCATCGAACAGAAGCTGCCGTTCGATAGGGCAGTCGACTGATACTGAACCAGTCGACTGGCACGCCTGAATAGCTGAAATTCAGATTCGAAACTTTGTTTCAAAAGCCCACCAAACATATAGTTTCAAGCCATACAAAGACACAACACCATTTCTATACTCTATACTAGTTTCCTAAACATTTTAGCCAATCAAAACAACTTCATAAACTCGAAATTTGGACTTTTGCGGAAGTAATTAAGTTATGAAAATCTATAAGAACTTTAAACTAGAGTTTTGTACCAAACTTAACTCCTATGCATTCATAACACCAAATACATGTTCTATAACCTTACTAAAGCATTGTGAAATGTGAATGCAACTTTTCTAAGCATATTTAAGCAGTAAAAACTTGATTCAAAGGGAAACTAGCACTATCTTGGCACATGCATCAATAGCTCCATCAAGTATCAATATTCAAAACTACTCACACTTCTACT